>VZSZ01005130.1:437023-447585 GCA_013398815.1 Ibidorhyncha struthersii | reverse complement strand
AAAAAAAAAAGAGCAAGCCAAGAAAGAGAACAAAAGCACTCCACGTGCATTTACAAAATCTCACTGATTTATTTATCTGATCTCATTTACTGATTCACGAACTAGTATTATTCTCCTACGACTTAATTTCTGACAACTTATAAACATCTCATATAGATGAATATGATTATGCTTGATTCCTGGTTAGATTATTAGGTGTTCCCATATGACAAGATACAGTCAATTATTTCCCCCTTATGCTACTATTATGAAATTTTAGTGGGTTTAATATACTTCTCTCAGAGTAAGAATCACTCCCCAACCCATTTTCCAGTGACTTACATGTCACTGATCCTGAGACAACAAATAGAAGATGTTTCAGAGTACAACCTGAAATGTATCTAGCTGATTTATAATAATTTTCCTTTTTTTTTGGTGACATTTTTCAAGACTAAATGTGACTTGACCCTCTTTCCATCAACTTTTAAACCCTCCTTGAAAAAAAATCCTCATCGGTAAGCGAGGAGAATATAACTACATATAACATTGTAGATTTGTTAGCAAGAATTCCTTTTGCATTTTTATGAAGTTCCAAGAATATTATGTTGGAAGGTGAAATTATAGAGCTGTCAGTTACGTCTGTTGGATCCTGTACTGATGTTAGTACGATGGTATGAAGTTTCAGGAATTCTTTGTGGGGTTTCCATAGAGCTGTGCAGATGCTTTGTTCTACCCATGGTGCAAATACCTGCTAATTTGCTTCACTTTCTAACCGAAAGCACTGAATTAAATTAAAAAAAAAAAAAAAAAGAAAGGTAAAACTTGTTAGACGCATAACACACAGGCAAAAAGATGGAGCTTTGTAGCAGAAATCAGAAAGGCTTCCAGATCCCTTGATAACAGCGGTGCAGTAGATAGCCATTTTCAGTCACAATATATATTTTGCTCTACCATCAACATACACACACAAATGCTTATAGCAACACCTAGAAAAAAAAATCAGTTGCCAATTGACTTTAGCATGCATTAGCTCTTGTTTCTCTTACAACATATTCCTCATGCAAACACAGACTGTATATATACAGACAGAGAAATATTTTTCACCAGACAGAGAAATATTTTACACCTTACAGAGATTCCACAGAATTCTTCAATAACCTTCATACCCAGAGGAGAGTCCAGTTAATTTAAATGTGTGATTCTTGATGAGAAAAGTGAAATCTATACAAAAAGGTCCATGGAGTAGTTTTAGGAGTACCAATGTGACACTTCTGAGAGTGCTGCTCTAATATGAGAGCGTCAAAATATATACACAGTCCTTACGTTTGAAAACTGTGATAATGAATGCTTCTCTACAGTTCCCTGTTTTATAGAATAACCAATGGCAGAAATTGTCACCATATGCTTGATGTTTCATCAAACATCCAACTCAGCTCATTTTATATACTTGTACTTTTTTGAAATGTGTAAATCTCTTAAATTTATTTTTAATCACGATTAATTCCTTTTCCTATATATTTAGCACTTAATATAATAAACCAAATAAAGTTTACTGATAAACTTTGCAAGAACCCAGAAAAATAAAACTGAATTATTTTTTTTGTCCCCAGCCTTCTTCATCAGTATAGGTTTAATGTTTTAACACATGACTTTGATAAGGACAATTTGTTAGCTAGTACTTGAAAAGAAACATAACATCCATTGAACTTCACTTTTTTCCAAATTTTGTTGAAGTATCAGTATGGAAGAATAGGGTCTGAAAATTCAAGGAATACTGTCATTTGAACGCATTACTTGCTTAAGTAAGGAAGTCTGTACTCATTACCTGAATAGTTGCATCCATACTTTAGTAAGATTTGATGGATTTAGAGCGACAGGATCAATATGTTAGGAGAAATTCATACATGAAAGGATGATTTCAAACAAAGCTTTGTGTCTGGATTCATGGCAATTTTGAGCGTGATATTTTTCCCCAACATATGTCCAACTGCATGTTTTTCTGAAGAACTATGACTAACCAGAAAAGCAGCTTGGTTTCATAGATCTAAGTCTGGGCTCCTGTCATTTGAGAGATGAAACGCTGTGCTTTTGGTCGGCACAACCTACGTTAACGGGGACTTTTCAACTCGAGCTTCACCTCCTGTATCTGCTACAGCAGCAGTTCTAATGGGATACGATCCTTTCAAACTGAGGTTTATTTCACTTCATTCTAATTAACCCGATCACTATCTAGCCATACACATCTGTTAACATGAGACACCAAAAAAAGCTTTCTGTCGTCATCTGCAGAAATGCCATGACACTGTCTAAACAGAGCATGCTGCCAAAGATCTAAAATGTCAGAGGAAGATGGTGACTCAGACTATCAGATTAGAAGAGAGTGACATGAGTTAGGAAAAGGAGATTAATGAACATTGCAGAGTTACTGAATTCTGCTTAGATTATCAGTCAGAACCCAGCATTTAAGTTTGAATACTACAATACACATAGATAATGGACAAGTTCACACATATTGATTGCAGCATTAGCCCAAAGAGCAAAACATACTCTTAAACCCATAAATCATTAGCAAGACGCAATATTGACCAAATTACTAGCTAGCAAAGTTCAGTTTCCACTGCCAATAGAATAAGCAAATTAAGTGGGTTTTTTCATCAGTGTCAAACCTGGAGAAGGAGCACACAAAAGTGTGTTATAATATTACTTGTAATTTTGCATGAACTTTTCCAAAAGCGTTGCAGGAAAGAACAGGGTAAGCTTTTATGCCAATTTAACTGATCTGAGAAGAAAAATAAAAAGGCAGCAGTATCACAGGGTTATTACTAATTATTTTAAATCTCAGGAGGTGCAGCACAAGAATTAGAAGCAGCCTATCATAATCACTTCGTAATCACTTTGTAACTTTAAATACAAATGGAGAAATTTTATATATAGAACCTTATAAAGAAAAAGAAAACTGGAGGAACAGAGCAACTAGAGGAGAGAATTTGTTTTTTACTTAAAATGAGTCAGTACTTTGCTCCGATGCCAGCTTATTTTATTTTAGCAGATCTCTACCTAAAGCGGAGGGAGATATTCCACACTGTTGAGTACAGTATCACCCGATTGGATCAATCTCAGGAAATTTTGCTGAAAAAAATTTTGCTCTGTTCTGCCACTTAATTGTCCTGTGACCCTCGTCAAGTAACTTCACCTCTGTGTGTTTCTATTTCCTTGCCCACTTCTATTCAACTATAAAACAATCGTTTTAGGGTAAAGACTCTTCTTATCACAAGCTTGCACTTTGTGTAGCCCCGTGGGAATTCTGATTTCACTTGGGACCACAATGTGTAGAATAACCCAAACAAGCACAACAGGAGTTCACAGAATTATGCAGCTATAAAGATATGACAGAGCAGCAAGAGAAAAAAAAAGTAATAAATTAATCTGATTTTAAAAATCAAATGACAAAATTTGGATAGTGCCGTGAGTAGTGCTGAATAAATTCACTTTGCTGAAACCCTTATTTATTATTTGATTATTCCTATAAGCAGACATGCCAGTTCTTAATGAACGCCTCCGTTCAAGATGACACAGGATAACCTGATTTTTTTATTTTTGTTTTAAATTCTAGGGACATTAGCCTCACCAGTATCTGTCCCAGATGGAGGTCTGGTGCAGATGTCTGCTTGTATGCAGAGATCATTGATCGCTGAAATCTGAGCTTGATATTAAAGACTTTGAGGATTAATCTTTCTTTTTGAGTGAGAAAATAAGCTCTCTTTCAGAAACAGAAAAAAACCCTGAAACTTAATTTATTATGGCCCTAATCCTCATTAGAATTTACTCCCACTGACTTCCCTTTGATAATAAAAAGCTTCACTGTCATTCTACAGAGAGTTCAGGCTAATGTGTGCAATATTTTACCTGAAAATTTAGGAAAGTTTTACTTAAAATTTCTGGTTTTGTATGCCCAGATTCCCAGCAAGATCACAATTACGGTATTCTGTGTTGGACCTCCTGTGATTTGGAAAATCTAAAAGATCTACTGTTCCAACCAGCAACATTTCTAACTCATCACTCCTTATTTTACTCATCCTGTCTTTAAATCTGGCAGAGATCAGGCTGTTGTGAAGGGGCTGCCATGAGATCATGCAAAATGCACCAGTGAAGCTTAATGCGTGCAATGACAGAGGTACAGGAAATAACTAATTTCTCATTTTCTGCCTCTTCCTCTCTTTCCTGTCAAAATTCTAATTATATGAAAAAATTGCATTTCACTGACATTGTGTCAAGTAGTCATAACTGTTACCCAATATAAGTGTTTGACTCTGGCTCCCAAATAATAATGTTAATGAGATAACACAGAGCAGAGGGAGTGTGGGCTGCCAAGCCTGTGCAGCAAGCTAGAGCAAAATTTCTAATGCAAATTATTTCCTCCTGGACACAACTGCATTTGATTTGAAGATTTCTTAGCAGCTTCATTTTCAGGCTATATCATCCAACACGCTACTTATGTCATCAGCATTTTGCACAAACTTGCTCTTTCTGCCAATGAATGCCTCTCTTTGAAATGTCATTACAAGAACTAATCCTATTTGTACCTATGACTGTAAAACTCTGCCTCATGACGGAAATACACAGAGAGACCCAAACAGATGAAATACCAAAGATTAGGGAGGACAGCACTGAACTGGATGGGATCTCTGAAAGGAAATTCANAAAATAACATAAACTCATGTTAGAATTTAGACCCGTATCACCAGGCTGCTTCATATGTTCTTGCAACATGGACTTACTCCAGACTCCGTATTTTCAACCATAATTTTCAACCTACGTCCTTCACCTGGCTCAAACTGCAGTACTTATATTATTTGTCTTGGGAAGTTATTCTACCATATCGCACCATCACATCCAACATCCACCTTTCCTCCACAAAAAAAATGTGATTTGCCCTTTTAATGTCTTTGGGTTTAACTGTAGCATCATTCTCTGTTTTTTCACTGAAGAACTAAAGCAGATCTTATTGGACAAAACTAAGTTTGCATCAGACCTCAACTTCTAAAATAAAAAAACATAAAAAAAAGTATTATATTGCTTCCCGTTCTACTTTAATCATATCCACACCAAATGCCTTTAAGTTAACTCATTTCAGAAAAAGGATTTGTAGTAATTGCACGCTCAGCTGCGCTCTTTGTAATTCTGTCTCTAATGGCACCTGGAGGTCCCCTGACTCCTAGAATTTTGTTCAGGCATCAGGGACAGGATTAAGGGATGTAGTCCTGACGGTGAAAACACAAAACTGAACAGAATCAGGTACTTGCCATCCTTTTCAGTTGCTTTATATGTGCAGGGTCAAAAGAACAAACTACGAGTTGCATAGTATTTGCATTCCTTAATGAACTGCTGGAGGCAATTGGGACATTGTAATGATGAAGACAACCTAAACAGAACATAATTAAAAAACTTTTTTGTTTGTGTTTTTTAATACTGCAGTTAACCCCACAGGCACAGAAAACAGACCTGTTCAGAAAACGCTTTCACAATGACCTTTTCATCCTCAAAGATGCATACTGTATGTCAGGCAATCTTTGTAAGTATCTATGTTCTCTCTTCTGATTTACAAGTAATTTGCTTTCTTTCCAGGTAGGTTAATATATTAATAAGAGGCCTTATGATGTTCTATATCCTGTTCTTCCTCTTGCTATCTGCTCCATTTCATCTTTCACTAACCACAGCAAATTTGCAGCCACCCTCCCCAGGGACCCTTCTATCAAACTTTTCATTACATAGGCAGGAGCTGCACCCCTGCAGTTATCGTAAAATTCAGCATTAAAAGCAGAAATTACATTTTTTTTTTCTTACACATGAATAATAAACCAAATAATTATATGATTAATATCACAGTGCTTTCCTTCTAATATGGCTTAATTTTCCCGGAGTTTAGACAGACAGACAATGATTACTTTGGAATTAAATGAATTACAGTTGGGTCCTTTAACTAAAAAAGCAAACACAAAAACCCCCACCCCAAACAATCACCATCCCCCCACCCCAAGTAAAAAAACTCACCAAAACTAGGATTTGTTTTCAAATGAGTTTAACAAAACAAATTCCACACCCTCCATACAATTTAAACTCTTCAGGTCTTGTGCTTATTTCTCTTTTGAATAGTGTTCTTTGAAAGTAACAGTGATTTCCCCACACAAATCTTTACAGCTATTTTTTTTTTCTTCAATATTTCAAAATAGTATTCTGTTCCAGAATTTCCATGGGGAGCCACTCTGGACAAAATAGTTATCCTCTCTCACTGCTCTCCCTGGAAGGGAAACAAGATGCTGCTTACAAGTGGCCACTTCGAGAAAGACTTCCACCTCCCACAGGTATCAGTGAAGCTGTTTCTCCCTCTCCTCAAAGCACAAGAGACCACCACAGCTATGGGCAACACAAGAAAAATTGAAGGTGATGGCCTTTCTAAAGGAGGACAATTCCCCATAAGCTTTCCAGACAGGCAAGATTTTTATATTTTAGCCTTTCTGACATATTTCTGACTCCTCTGTTTAGGACTGATGTGACTGCCGAGCACAGGAAGCATTCCCTGATCTCTTTTTTTCCTGAACTTGACAATGGAAGGAATTAAAATACAGGATTGTGTAGGACACAACTGGTGAAAAAACAGACGTCACATTTGAAATATTCTGTAAGGCACTAAGGAAATAAATCAATATTTTGCATGTAGATATTTTTGGTTTGCAGTAAGAATGTAACACAAAATATGAAACTATTTTCCTCTGAAGTTATTAACAATAATTCTGTATCAGCTTTTATTTTTAGCAAAGATGACCTTAGAGAACCTTAATCTTTTTTTTTCTGTAGCTCTATAGTGTAAGTCAAGACAATTGAACCCTTTTAGTAGTAACGCTGGGCGCTCAGAGAGGAACTCTCAAGTACTATTATCCCTGATACCATCAAACACACTATAATTTGTGCTGTGTATAGCAGTTTTGAAATGTGTCATGGAGATGGAGTGATTCATGCTTTTTATTTTTCTTGACAATAGATGTTAATATTTTCTGGTATTTAGAGTGTCAGCTTTTTGACAACTTACATTGCATTTTGGGTTTGGGGTTTTTTTTTGTGTTATCTGAAAACTAAATTGTATGACTTGGTGCAAAATAAAGCCTATCACTTGACTACCACTTGGTGGATACTTTCACAAAGTAAATATCTTGTGAAGAGGGAATAAAATCTTGGGGGAGGGGAAGCAAAGGAGAAAAATGGGGAAAAATTAGGGTCATGAAAACATTTGGATCTCAGTGTGAACAACAAATTTTGAAGATTTTTTTGGGGGGTGTAGGGAGATTTACTGATTTGTGATCATTAAAAACACTTCTACTTGTTTTCAGAGATATTCACATGTATGAAAATCCTGCTATGCAAGTAAATGGTAGAGTGCGCTTGAAGGCCCCATGCAAAGCTTCCAGATAACACTGATTGTCCTTAAAAAAAAAATTAAAAAGAATCACAATATTAAAGTCTTAGTTCTGCTATTTTTAAAAATTACATTTTACCCTTCTTGCTCGGAAGCGGCAGTATGGAATAACTCAGGTGCTATGCTCTGAAGCATATAGGTTTTTTTGAAGCATTGTTAAAGAGCAACAGAATACAAAAGTTCATACAAAGGAGGAAGTATCAAAATGCAGCATTTCTAATAATGAGGAGGTTGCATAGCTTGTTACGAAGCTCAACACACAGAGGAGAATTACAGACTTCTTTCAGAACTGCAGCCCAGCCTCATGCACCCTCAAGGAATTCGACTTCAAATCTGCCCATGACATGCTGCGCGCATGTTGGACAACAGAAGAAAGGGACAACGAGACCGGCAGAACTGCCGCGTTTGGTACTGGTGTCAAGATCATCTTATGGTTCATGCTTTGCCTGCGGAAAGTATCTAGGAGCAAATCGCCTCTTTCAGGCTCTCAAAAAACTCTTAATGTGATGAAGAAAAATCATTCCCCAGCTCCCAAAGGAAAATTATCCTTTGCAGATCCTTTTTTACTCTCTCCCTCTCTTTCTTTTCTCCCACATCACGTAGCAATAGCAGTTAATGAAAGCATAATGGCTCCACCTATCAGATGTAGGAATATTGGACATTCATCAAAAAAAGTTAATAATGTGACCGCATTTACAGTAACAGACTTTCACAATGAATTAACATACATGGTAAAAAAAGGATCCAACTTTCTCAGGGAGGAAGAGAGACGCAGGAGGAGAAAAGAACAATTATTACAAACAAAATATCACCTGGTGATTTCTCTGATAACTCCTATCTAACAACTGAGGCTGTAAAAGCGAAGCTAAAGAGGTGAGGGTTAAGTAATAGCACTGCGTGGAAGACCAACCCGTACATATTCCACAAGGTCAAAATCATGGGATAAGGCTAAAGGAAAGGCCTATAAGATACCAACATTGATATTTATTATACTGTAGGGAACTTTGCCTCTGAAGTCTAGATTTCCCAGAAAGAAAAAAGTGGGTTGAGCACTGCAGAATTTTTCCAGTTCTAATTGTCTGTGCATAAGTAAGATACAGGAAAAAAGCAAGATTAGTAAATTCTGGGAGGTCATTAACCACCACATAGCTCCAGGAGTGAAAATACTACACAGAGCAGAAAAAACATCTAGACCATCTCTGAAAGTGTAGAAAACAACTGGAAATTTGTGTACTTAAAGTGTGTCCTTGTGTCTGGAAAATATGCGGGTGCCTGGAAAAAACACAATAATTTGAAAGTAGCCTCATTTCTGACAATAGTGGGCTCTGTAGTACTTGAAGATTTTATTAACCATGTCCACTAATGAGAACTCTAAAGAATAAGATGCTACAATGGAAAGACTATGATGGTACATAAACATTCATAAGACATCTAAATCCGCAAAATTAATTCTGCAATTTGGGCAATTTACAAAAAAATCCCCAGAATTGCCACAGGGAGTTGTTTTGTCCAGCATTAAGCTAATGCACAGTCCAATGTTATAGTGTATTTGCAATCCAGCAGCGGTGAAGATGATGCTGCGACTAAATCCTGTAACAGGCTTTATATGATAGCAGAATTCTACCTAGTGGAAATCCTGTGAGCATGCCTAGTTGCAATCCAGGCAATTTAGTCTGCTCAAAAAAAGAGGTGCCACTGCTCTAGACTTCAGCTGTGGCCTCAGCTGTCACCTCACAAGAAGCATGTCCCAGGCACCAGCCTGGGGAGCATCCTCCACCCCATGGCCTGGCCATGGGACAGCAGCAAATGGAAATGGGCCAGAAGTACAGGCAAGGTGCAGGCTGATTCAGCCGAGAGGAAACTAGGGTTTTGCACCATGGTCCATGCATCATGCATGTATGTTACTCTATCTTACAATCTCCTTTGTCTATCACTGAATAAAGCAAAACAAAAAAAAAAAAAAAACCACCACACCCCAAAATAGTCCAGGAAGCTAAAATTCTGACTCTTTGCTGGCCAGCAGAGGTTAGTGCCTTAACTTCTAGCCTGCCAGGAGGTTCTCTGCTGCTTCTGACTGCTGGCGCTAGAGCATCCCAGCATCAAATAATCAACTATATCATACTCATGTGACATATATATTGACATGATAGCTGTGGACTTCTCCTGACAGGATTCAACCCTTCAGACTGAAAAGGGCCTAGAACCCCCAAGTCTTTCTGTGTAAATGTTTTAACCGTTGAAGAAGAAAATCCACGGTAACGTCGTCCCTGTGAACTTATAGTTCTGACCTGTGAAGCTAAAAGCTGTCACAATTTTTTTTTCTGACAGTATCCTGCCTACACAAAAGCATCTGTCTGCCTCAACAGGTGTTTCTGAGATTGTTATAGGTAACCTTGTGTCTGCGCAAAGTTAACTATAACATTTGTCATACGCATTCTCTGATGCCAGCAGCATGAGCTTCAGTTGCTTTAGGTTCTATTTTAATAATTTTCTCCAAGTGCCACTTCTGTAGCAAAAGTCTAATCTCACTTTTCTACAATAACTACTACTATTTGTGGTATTATGGTACCCATATCTAACTCATCCTACATAAAAAAAAAGGGCAGAACTCCCTCATTCAATAATTCTTGCATCAGGCTTAGCTGCTTGCTCTTGAGGCAGCTCTTCTTTTAAAGATACGCAGCTTTGATCAAAGATTTCCACTAATGGAAAATCTATCATATTCCCTGAATGATGCATTCCAATAATAAAATACTTTGGCTTCTGAAAACATGCATCATCTTTCCTGATCAAATTCTCTGACTCTCAGGCTCAGCCTCAGGATCTTGTTATGTTGTGTCTTCATGATAAATGAATCCCCAATACCAAGCATCTACTCTGGGTGGAGGAGATATGTCACCCCTTACACTTCTCTTTGACAATGAAAAGCAAACAGAAGTGAAAAGAAAGCCCCCATATGAATGTGTTTAAGGTTGGGTCACTGTTTTTAACAAAAGATGAGTTTAGGTCTTATCTTAAACACAAAATAGATTTTTTTTCCACCTCCAAATCAAGAGTCAGGCACAGAGGTTCAGATTTAATGGAAGACAAAAAGCACATCCACTCCCCACAA
>VZSZ01005130.1:175774-437012 GCA_013398815.1 Ibidorhyncha struthersii | reverse complement strand
TTCCATGTCCTTTCTAAGTTGACAGACCCATCAGAGGCGACTGAAGTAAAGAACTTCTAAGCACATGCACAAAGGGGAGATACAGGGGAAATCCTCACACATAGCTTTAAAACTAGAAGTTACCCCTCTTAGGCTCCTTTACAATTATATCATAGCTTTATAGTGTTTTTACTTAGAGTATTAGTAAACAAGCATGGGAATTTCTGTCCAAGTTAGAGGAAGCCACACTAGTCACCAAGGAGATGAATAGACATATTTTCCCCATTGAGGAGCAATGAGGATTTGCCAGTACAGAAGTTACTACTGATGCTTAAGACAGGGTGAAAAAAATTGGGTAAAAGGAATTCTTAGAAAACACAAGAAAAAGCAAACATCTTGTGGTCTAATCCTGACTGTTATTCACCCCCTGGGAGCAGCAACAGACCTTCCATAGGGCATGATAGCTCTTGTACCAGAAGAACAAAGCACTCTGCTGGACTGAAAGCCACATACCTAACCAGAAAAGTTTGCTGTTTTAGATCTTCAGCAAAGTGTCTAGAACAATCACACGGAAAACAAAATCGCTCTGTAATAACAGCAAATACTCCCTTGCTGACCCAGAAATAGATGTAGCCCCACTCTTAGGGAGGGCTGCACAACCACACAAAAACACTGACATGGAAGAAGCATGTAGAAATGCTGGTCAATTTTAATGGTGGCCAAAAGAGAGGGGGGGAAAAAAATAAAAAAAAAAATCACATCACACAGCTATTCCAAGTTAACCCATGACTGACTTGACCTTCTTCTGGGCATGACCACTGAAAAATCATGTTGCTTTGGTCAACCCAAACATGTCTTTGGCTTTTTGTCTCCTATTAGAGAAACACCCCAGGCCTCTTTGCCATACACACTACTCAATAGCAAAGCATTGGAAAAGGTTTCCTTTATTAGGGCAGTAACAAAACAGCATCATTACATTAATAATCAATAGTAAACAATGGAGTTTAACTGTCCAGCATCAAGATCTCTGAAGTTCTAGCCATAGCTTTCTTTACATATACACACAGCCCAATAGTCTCAATGCAATACTAGTTGGTAGCAGGTTATATTAACATCTTGCACACACAAACGCATACATATGTATCTAAATACGAATTACTTTATATTAATCAGCCCAGCACAGAGACCCTGCAGTAACTGACACTTCCAATAGTCATGCACAATGTTTATGATCAGTTAAGGCCAAATAAGAGGGGGGAGAGGAAGAGACACAGGGGGATGTGAGGAGAAAAGACAAGCAAGCAAAATCACTGATTGAAGATAAGCTATTGTCTCCCGGTTCTTCAGGTCAAAAGCTAAGGGTGGTTAAGAGACAGTGTCCATATTATCATTTAGAAAAGTACTTCTTGGCCAAAACCAGCTTCTAGAACTGTGTTTCTAAAGCCAGACAGGGTGGGAGGGCAAGAAGAAATAGCTGTTGAAGAAAAACTTTCTTAAAAGTTGCAGAGGGCATTTAGGAGAATTAAACCAGTATGTCCGCACCTGATAAGGCTTGGCTCACCTAAGCTACCCTGGTGGAGGATGCATTTTTTGATTAAATAGTTTCTGTTCAGGTCTGTCCTTTGAGAGGTCCGTCTGGTGGCTATATATGCTGGTGGCCACATTTTAGAACAGAGATACTGTAAATTATTGAATTCGACCAGACCGACTAAGCAAGCCCAGTTGGTGCAAAAGGTACTATGGTGTGGGAGTTGGTACTAGAACAGAATTACAGAACTTTACCCAGGACAGTGGGGGGGGGGGGAATCACTAAGCCTCTCTCCATGTGGATTGATTGCAGGAGAGACAAAGGCAAAGTAAGCCCTTTAACTTTGGTACAGCATTTCTCTGTCATTGGTTTTTGACACATTAGCAGAATTCCTCAGGTAACTAACATGTTAGGTAATGTGTCTGTATACAGATACGCTTTGAAGGTCAACCTTAGCAAACGCTGTTACTCAAAATCTGTGGTTTGAATCATATTCAAAGATATTAAATAGAACCAGTCTAGCAGAGCTGCATTTTATTACAAAGTGAAAATAAGGACACTTCAAGAAGTGAAATAGTTAAATGTATAATGAAGTTTCAAGTATATTGAATATTTAGTAAGGAAACTTACAAAGTCACTAGATGTCTTCCGACTGACGTAACATTGTTCAATATAAGAAATCCATTCAAACACCCAGGTAGCCATGGCTGACCACATTGTGAATGTCAGTTCATTGACTCAGCTAGTGAACTCTTGCCATTGTAAGCTTAGGCAAGTCATTAACCATGAAGAAAAGAAAAGATTATTACTTAACTACCTGTTCAGCTGCAGCTACAAGCATGATATTATAATCTGACGAACCAAGCATAATAAATATTTTCTGCATTTACCTTTTTAGCTACACATGATACACAAAATCCCAGAGCTACAGAACCTATGCAATTAAAATTTGCTAATATAATTCGCAAATAGAAAGCAGAAAAAAAATAAAAACATGGGAGAGGCTTTTGGGGAGCCATAGGAGACCAGCAAAGGGTACAAGCATGTGACATTCCACAGTAATGAGGCAGGCTGGCTGCGTGCCAGCGTCAGTGTCAGCCACTGTAACCGCACCCTGCAAGAATTCAGCTGCAAATCATTGTTTCCTTTATGTCTTTCATATCTTTGCAATTCTCAAGGCAAAAGGCAAAGACAAAGTCTTTCAGCTGGAGTTCTTTCATCCAAGAACATTCTTCATCCAAGGCCAAAGGTTCACCATATCCTAAAAGGCCTTTGGATCTGCATGTTCAGTCATCTTCATCCAAATGTATTTCTTTGGGAGCATTATTCAGTCCTTGTGGTCGATCCTAAAAGAACACCAATAAAAACTATCTTCATTCCTTCAAATAAAATCTTCAATGGTTTTTATCTCTAGGACCACTGTACGACAGTATTGCGTCAAAGGTGCAAAATGCTAAATGATTCAGAGACATTTCAAAACCACGGCACATTGAAACGCTTCTCCTTCTATCGTTTTTGGATTTGGTCGATTCTTTAGACAGAGGTTTCCAAGATGAAATAGAATTTCTGGAAACACGCACATATGAACACAATATTTTTCCCTTGTGCTGACAGCAGTTTAAAAAAAACCTACCTATTAGCTCTCCCCGGACAATACTTCTAAAGTGATAAAAATTGTCATACAAGAGCCTACCTGTATACTACAGTACTACAAAGTATTTTGTATGTAAATCTCTGGAATATGAGGAGGCCCTGTATCCACTTAAACTGCTTTACTAGAGCAGGGAGAAACAGAATTTCCTCTGTGAGGAAATGAGATTGTTCTTTAATGGTGCACAATAATGCTATAGGACAGTTTATAACACTAAGTAAGAAACCCCTGCAACTTGTGATCACCTAAAAATAAAGTGTCAGCTAATCTTGGTTTCAAAACCAATCCCATTCTCTAACCTGCTCATTGGTATTCCACATCATCTAGCTTGCTTAACTTTCCTCCATCTCTTATATATATATATATGAAGTTTTCCAACCCTTTCTTTGCCTTTTTTGTTTTGTTTTGTTTTCCCTGAGCTACTTATTCAGCTCTTCCTTTCTTTTTTCTGTCCAAATATCTTCTTTTCTTCAGATAGCCTCTCCCTACTACCCTTCTTTTCAGTTCCACAAGCCCCTTTATGATTTTAGTTTTTGCCTTTCTCCCTCTCTGCATAATTCGCAACTCTGTTGTGGTCTCCAGAGTCTCTCTACCAGTTCTGGGTCTCCTGCCCCTTTTCAGCCTGTTGCCCCAGTCACCTCTAGTTCTTTGCTTTTTATTACTATGTATTCTTCACATCCCTCTTTCGCCTAAAACCACAGTAACTTACTAAAAAGTAATTTAAGTTACCAAGCTTCTGCTATTGCACCATCCTGCCCAACAACTGGGTCACAAACTTTCTAGAATAAGGGGCCAATCCTGCTTTGTTCTAATAGTATGACAAGACTGAATTGGAGGAGAGTTGATCTTCAGCACAATTTAAAACAAAAAAAAAAAACACAAAACTTTCTCTTTGCAAGCAGTGCTGTCAATTCTTGTTATTTTATACTTAAAATAATTAAGCTTATTTCTATTAAATCTGCAGCTTCTGAAGGAATTCCGTAAGAAACCTCTCTCAAAAGAAGATTTCAAATTTTAGTGGTTACCAGAAAAGCATGAAACATGCTACTGTCTTAACTTAGAGAATCACAAGTGAGAAAGGGTATAATTCAACCGTAATATTTTAAAGGCTTATGATTTTTAAGCTAGCTGTATAACTTAGCATTCTGACATACAGGGACAGACATAAACCTGATCTGAATAGAAGACCAGACTGCATAACAACAGTCCACACCTGATTTTGAACTATTCCGAGTTAAAACTACATACTGTATGGCCAGAATATTAAAAGAAAAGAGGAAAAAAAGGAAAGCTAATCTCAAGCAGTCACCACATGAATGCCATTAAAGGGTCACTTTTTACACTACAGTTGTAAAAACAGGCAGCAATGTTGTCTCAGTAACTGCTATTCAATTTTGCATGGAAATGACCAGAAGTGACAAGTGTTTGGTACTTTACAGATTTCAAACCAGTAGCAAATGGAGGAAAAGCTCAAGTTTCCTCATCAGTTTGCAAGATTTGTTCCTATCAAAAGTAGTTTCTTGATCTCAAATTAGAAGCCATTTCCCCCATAATGGGAAATGGGCAGGTCAGATAAAGGATACTAATGAGGATTACTTTTTCCTTGCATGGAACATAATCAATACCCCTCCTTAATTATCTCAAAGCAATACGATGAGGAAGGAAAAAGGGGGGGGGGTGCGTTTGTTTGAGTTTTTTTGGTTTTGTTTTTTTTTTTTTTTTACGCCACTCAGCCTCCACAAAACCTTTAATTGCTATGGTTTATTTTCTAGAATTAGTACAGTTAAATTGCACTCAGTACTCTTTTTTTGTGTTCCTATCTAGTTTTTTTTTTTAATGTAAGAGTAGAAAGGATTAAAATTTTGACTAGAAACTCTTTGACATCCATCTTCTAACATAAATGATACCCCCTCATGACTAGGCTACGTTTGCATAACTGGGGTAATTACTTAGAAGAAATATT
This sequence comes from Ibidorhyncha struthersii, assembly GCA_013398815.1. Lineage (NCBI taxonomy): Eukaryota > Metazoa > Chordata > Aves > Charadriiformes > Charadriidae > Ibidorhyncha > Ibidorhyncha struthersii. Next base: position 431,891 of record VZSZ01005130.1, on the reverse strand, counting down.
TCTCTATCAATTCTGTGCTGAGGTGAATTTAAAGACATTGAAGTATTCAGAAATCAAATCCTTTATAACGTTAACAAGACATATTAGCTCAAACAGAAGCTTCCTATTGACTCTCTATTCTGCCTTCAAGGCCTGACCAAAGTAGATCTCAGACTTTAAATCTGATCAAACTCAGATGGGATTTGGTTTGTAAAAAACAACTCCTCTAAGCTTCAAAGTTTATTAATTCTTTAGCATCCTCTGTTCTTTAGCTTTTTATGTGTAAACTAGATTTCTGTGCACCACAGTCAAACAGATTTTAGCTGAAAGGGGATAGCGATACAAGGGTACCATGTATCTTCTTGTAAGAGCAAATATCATAAACTTATTTTAACATCAAGACAAATGTAAAAGAGAAATTAAGGTAGATTGTGTCAGCAGCAGCCTGGAAGAAGACTGAACGCAAAGTGAGGGAGCGTGCTCTCAAGTCAACAAGTTTCAGGCCTATCACATCTTGGACCTAGTGTACTATGCAATTAAGGATCATTTGCTGGATGCTCAGTCCTTCCCAAATTTATTCATAAACAGGTCTAAGCTATTGCTTTCTATCCTGGCACCTGACAGTAAGTAGTCCTTAGCTCTCCTCTGCTGACTGCTTCTGAAAAATGCAGTACAAAGAAAAAAATTCATGTACCAACAGGGAGCTTGCTACTGGTTCAATGTTTTCCCCGCAGCAGTGAAATACCATGAAGTGCTTGGAAGCACTCACAAACAATTTTCTCAGTGTTCAGTTCTCAGCACTGAAGCTAGCTGTGGGTCAAGTCAATGCTAAGACAAATCCAAGCTTTACAGCTGTTGAAATATTTAAGCCATACCAGATTTTAAAGTGATGTCATAGCAATGCAGTTATTACTCGCCTGCCACAGGATCTGCTGATGGCAGTTGAAGTTCTTATTCATCAAGGGGCCCAAATAATTGAAACAATCCATCTGTTCTATGTACTCTCTTTCTGCCTATACTGCGATTACTTACTGCCTTGTGATATTTGCCAGTGATGTCATACTTAATCAAGCAATTGGTGGCCTGTTAGATCTCCCGAGAACTGTGCTGCACTCCTGCGCTGGAGCATAGGTATCTAAAATAATCCACCTGTTCCAAGCTTTCCCTTTGCAAAACCTGATGGGACATGATATTTGGCAGTGACTGTCATAACTGATCAGGCAATTGCCAGACTCGCGCATATTTCCTGAAAGCTGCTGCTGTTTTTCATCATGAATTCCAGATAATTGAAATAATTGACCTGCTCCAGGGCCCTGCTTTGACTCTAGCATTTTCTGCAATGGGACATTTCCCTATTGTCATATTTGTTTAAGAGCTGCAGTAGGAAGAGGTTTGATTACTTTTTCAAAAGATGTCATAGCACCACAAAGGAAAGTGACATTATTCACACAGTTTGTATTACTGCGCTGCCAGACACTACTCTGCTCCCTGTCCTCATACCATGACTCACATGTGCACGTGCTACGCTATATCCATCTAAGTGTTAGAAAAGTACAGGAAGAAGAAATGAGGGAAAGCATGCGAGCTAAAGTTTTGCAACCAGGCTGACAGTGGGAATCCTGTTACTGCTCCCATATGATGAGCACCAAGTAATTTAAGCACACTAGTGCTCTCTTGGGTTAAATGGACTTCTATTAAGACTTTTTTCAGTAGTTAAGGAGCCTACAAATGTTTTACAGAGGACCAGGTATCCTGACTTAGGCTTTTTACCACTTATTGTGTAGTCAAAGGACAGACTTGCCTGTTGATTGATATAAAGATTTTCAGAATGGTCCGATTAACTGTACTAGCCGTAAAAAGCTTTTATGTGTTCATCTGCTATTGTGAGAATAGGGGTATAGATCTTACTTGTAGTCAGATTATATTGCTCAGTTTTATTTGAGAAGGACAAAAATACCACATTCACTCACTAGATCACATCCCATTCCTGAATTTACTGTATTCATCTCAAGGATGGATGTTCAGCTGCGTTCATTACTCTGCTTAGCATCTGAGCAGGTCACAGACTGACTGACAGTGACTGTAGGAGTCTGGCATACCCACAATAATCTTGCAAGTGCCAGTCAGAGATTTCCAGCACTTTCATTAAGATCTAACATTTCTGCAGCTGTGCTTTTTTAAGGGGTTCAATATTTTGCCCTGCACAGAGTACAGCATATAGAATTATTTTTAAAAGACCTTTGATACCATAGCATCCACCTCTAATAACACCCAACTTTCCTCAAGTCCAAGCTTTTCTTTATCTGTAGCTTTTCTTTTCAGCTCTTTATCTTCAAACAGATAACACTGAAATGACTAAAGAGAAATGCTGTTTTTCAAGGGAGAAAAGGGAGAAAGCTGCCAAATCTTATACAGATGTAAAGCTAGAAATGATAACAACAATGTTAGAGTTACAATTATGTACCCACTTAAAGTTTTGATTTTTTTTTTTAATTTGGATGAAAATGAAACCAACTTAGAAAGTCAAAATGATCTGTTAAGAATAACATAGTTTACAGGTAAACTATGTGATAAAAGGAATACATTTTCCTCATCTTGCATCAAGCTTTTACAAAAAGAAAGTGCTAAGTGTGTCGATTAGAAAGGTTTGATGTGTATTAGTGCAAAGATGAAGTCAAATCTTGACATCTATAAGAAATTTAGGTTTCCATCAAAAACAAGAGTCAGTACTTGCATACAGGGTAGGTCCATTGTCCAGAGAGCAGCTAGGGACTGCTCCGCTTCCCTCCTGCTCCTGACCTTCAGTGGTCCCTTCTAACCTTCAGGTCCCAGCAGCATCACAGCACATGCAGCCCAAGCACTATAGCTTTAATTACATGCTTTCCCCTCATTAACATTATAAGGAGAACTAACCTTCTGGTAAAGTTTAAATTTCAACTTTATAGAAGGAATATTTATATACTTGATTAAGGACTCTAGTGAGTGTTTGTCAATCAACGCTTACTGGCGGAAAACAGATGACAGAAAGGACACTGTTGTATGTGTGCACACAACTGTGCAGTGGGTGAAGTCAACCTTTTGATGAAATAGCTTTTTTTTTGTTTACTTGCATAGGTGATGATTGAATGTAGAGAATTCAAAAGAGTGACTTTACAGATAATTGGCACTGACTAACAAAAGAAAAAACACTGCATTTTTTCTGTCAGCAGTAGGATGTAATTATGCATCATTAATTATAGTGGCATGTCAATGAAAGGTCAGACAACACAATATAAAGGCGGAAGAAAGTAGTCTTATACCCTGACAATGTTGTTGTTAGAAAACGTTAGTGCTTGCATTGCAGTCTTGAATGGAAGGAAATAATTCTTCATTTAAATCAGGTGAAAATCTGCGGTCTGATCTGACTTAAAACCAAGAACATGAAATAAAGCACAGTGATGGGAATAGAGGAGGTGCTGCAGACTTTAACATAAGCACCTACCCTTTCAACCCAGCCAGACAGGTCTGCTCATGAATGGGTATATATAACACCAGGCAGCAACACTTTCACTTAGTAGGGGGTCAGTAACAGCTTATCAGCAGTAGTACAATTCCGAGCAGAAGACCTTGCTTTCGTGATCACTGCATATGCTTTAATTAATATAATCTACTGATCTCAATGTTATTTATTTGATGCCTACTTCCAGTCACCAGTCTGACTGCTCCCAGAGCCAACTCTGCCAGGAGGCAGATTTGCGATGCTGTGCCCCACTGCAAATAAAGCTGTGCCTTATTTGTACGTTCCTATTTGACCCACCATTAAGAAAAAAGGAAATTCCAGCTTTGTTAGCAGTGAATAATGTGGGTTTTTTTCCTTAAAAGAAGTCCCTTTTAGCTAGATTCTTCCTAGTCCACCACATCGCTTCCCCTCCCCATTTCCTTTTTTGCACAGACTAATTTACCAGTGAATGATAAATAGGAGCAAGTTCATGGCTTTGTAAGTGTATTTCAAATGCCCTAGTAAATAAAAGGCATAACAACTTACATGATGTCACCTCTGCATGCAATATATACTGCTTTTCCTGATTCTTTCAGTTTTTCTTAATTGATTAGAAATACATATACAACCTTGAAGGCCAAAAGCTTCTGAAGTAAGAAGCACACAGTGTTCTAATGTTTATCACTACCATGCCCCTTTGCCAGGATCAGAGAGGCTTGCAAAGATATTCCAGTACTGCTGCTTCCTTTCCCAAAGCAGGAGTGAGACTTGGCAGGGTAAAGATGGGGAAAGTTGTGCCAAAGAACATCTCAGGGATGCACCTTCTCATTGGCAGGTTGGAATTGGGTTAGGTGATCTACTGGAAGGGGAATATCATGGTCTAAGTTGACAACATTTGCTTCCTCAAGGTCAGGCTACTCATTCCACAAAGGAAAGTTTGGGGTCTTTGGGGGAGTGGGGTGTCTTTAGAAGAAAAAAAAAAAAAAAAAAAAAAAAAAAAACCAAAAAACCCACACAAAACAGTTTACCCCCATCTCCTCATACTTAGATATATTCCCTTTCCCTGCCAAAAGGAACACAAAATTCAGTTAAATATTGAAGTGATTAGAGTGTTGACAAAGAACAGAAATGGACTGGGGAAAAAACATTTTCATTTTTCTTTCCAGCTCAGTCGAGAAATCTTGTTTTCAGCAGTTCCATTTCACATAAAAACCTCCCTTGAGATACTAAATTCAAAGTCTGAAACTGCCTCCTTTCCTCATGTTATTTTATCTTTTCACATAATTACAGAAAAATTGCTAATGGTCACACTGAACACTTAAATTACATTTATCAATAGGGCAAATCAAACATTCACAGCAAGTTAAGTTATGCAGGATACATATTTCAATACAGCACCATATCACCACAGTTGGTAACTTAAAGGCAAGCATTTAATTGCATGAAAATTATGGACAGAGGATGAGGGAAGTGGTGTAATGAGATGGTCTTTGAACAAACTTAGTGGGATAAGCATTGATAAAAATATCAAAGAAATAATGTTGAAAGTGATATTAAGCCTGAATAAGGAAACTCCTAATTCCTGGATTTTAACTTGGTGCAAACTGTAAGCAGAAGTGAACTTTAAAGCTAGGTTAACCTCTCTTTCACTTTGCATTTCTTTTTACGATGAAGTTGCAGGGTTTTTTAAACCTGTGATTTTGTCTAACGGCACACTTCTAATGGCTAATGCAACTTTCTTTTCAAGTCTCTCCAAGCTCCTACAGAACAACTCACATACTATTCACTGCATCCAGCCTTCTGCTTAGGCAGCAAATGCTACTCTTAGACAATGGTTATCTTGAGTAGCTATAGCATCATTAACTTGTCTCAAATGCCCCATTTTTAAAGATTGTTCCTAACAAGAACAATTTTGGAAGAGTACAGAAGAGCTGAAAAGGGCTGAGGGTTTTAGATTAGGCTATTATAGTAAAATTGAGCATCCCAATCAAGTTCTCTGGTATCTAAACTGATTTATTGTATCCTAGCTCTTCTATGTTAAAAGAGGTTTGACAAGAAGCATGCATCAGAAATTTTGTAGTGGTGTTTCACGTTAGGCCTCCTCCATTCCCACGGGTCAGATTTCAATTTAGATTACACTATTTACCAGAAAAATAAGAAATCCTCTACCTCAATATCATATGAATATATTGGTGAGAAGTGTCCAACACCTCTCATGCTCAATCTAGTAGATAATAATTAGTAGACAGTGGAGCTGATTTTGAGAGAAACCTTGATTGTTTCTGAGGGAAGCTAGCAACAACAAAAGATGTTTGGGGGATTCCTTTAAGAGAGCACAACTATCATACCAACTCCTATTCAGATACATAGCCAGAGCCCCAGTCTTCCCTCCAGCTTCTTCTCCTGCCATTTCTGCAATAAGAAAGCAGGCATTTGGATGACTTCAGTGTACCTTACACCTCCCTGAAACAATGACTCCTAAAATGAAAATTATCTTATTTGTCTAGTAACTGAATATAGTACAAGGATTTTATTTAGTGGCCAAATAAGTGAGGTCCCTCATACACCTCAAACCCTTATAATCTTTGAAATAGGTTTCAAAAATAATCATTCTGTACAAACTGCTAAAAAGAACCAAAGGTAATCAGAATAATATCCAAGTATTACTCAGGGACCTAACTAAAAGATATAATCCTCTTGATTGCCACCTAGATAGGCACAGTGTTAGTTTTTAATCATGAAGTTCTGTCAAAAGTAGCAAGTTCTACTTCTTCCCATGAACAAAGGTGTCCATGTTTTAACACAGAAAGCCCTATGTCTATCCATACTGATATAAGTTAAGGTGCAAAATTACAGTTCCACAGCCTTCATTCCACCAGGGAATTTAAGCAGATGTCTTCAGTGCCAATCCATGTCATGTTTTCAGGATAAGGCTCTTTATCAGACAAATATAGCACCCATTTCTTTAAAAAAAAAAAAAAAGAGAGAGAAAAAAATAAAATGAAATGAAGATGGGATCAGAACTTCCTTATATACAGCCTAGTTGCCAGAAGATTCACAGAAGCGGGAGATGGAGATTCAGCTACCTCTGACAAAGAGTTAAACTTTATCACTCCAAAAATTCTCAGTATCAACTAGATAATGGCCTACTCAAAGCCATCTTTTTTTTTTTCCCCACAACACAGAGAAGAATTTAAGTTGAACACACTGACTACAGGCAAGTCGTTGCTTACTGCACTGTAAGGCCCAGAGCAATCTTCCCGACACCCAACTTTGTCCATGAATTGCTCTGCTAACCATGGACCCGCTGAGTCCTCTTCAAATACCAGCAGGCACAAAATCCAGTAGTGCAGCACAGACCTCTAGGCTTCTAGAAGCTCTGCTCCATTCATTAATTGGAACAGTGGGTAAGGAGAGGGGATTGAACACCATCACCTTGGTTAGTCCTGTTGCCCTCCTCCCCTGTTTATTTCTGCGTGGGTTTCCCAACTAGAAGAACAAATTGTTTTCACTATAGAAGCACTCACAGTGACCTTTCTTAGAAGGGAAGTGTCCATTTTTTTAAGTTTTCCTTTTTGGACTATTTGTTTTTGTGTTGATGCAATTAGTTACCACCTCTTGTTCAATTTTAGCCATGGTAATGTGTTATTTTTCATACAACTGCTCAGATTACCAAGAGGTGAAGATAAAATGCTTAGGTATACACTGTGTGTTGAAATTTTTTGGTAATTAAAAAGGGTGGGGTTGGTTTTTGTTTGTGTTTTTTTTGACAGCAGCGGTCAGGCACATAGCCTTGATTTTACTGACAAAAGGAAGGAGCTACCTGAAATCAAGTCTGATTGTGCACAGAGAAAGAAAAAAAAAAAGGCATTTGATTCATTAGATTAATTTGCTTCTGATGCTTTTTGCCATCATTGGGTTTAGGTATCTGAGAATCCAGACATACCCCATTCTACCCCCCTGTGACTTTGATCCATGGAAGACTAATATTCATTTCTTATTTCATATTTTCAGCTTCTAGGTAGTTCTTAAGGGAAAAAAAATAACCCAAAAGAGAGTGACAATGATAATTCTCAAGAACAAGATCGGCAGACATGGAGGAAGATCAGAGAATTCATTCTTTTAGAATACAGCTGTTGCTGCTGGCTCAGTCCACGCCAAAGGTCTCCTATCACAGTGGTCTTTGGGAATGTACCCATGAAGGGATTAGCTTTGGTCATATAATTCAATATGTTGTCTTAACTCTTTGCAAAAAAAAAAAAAAGAAAGAACGCTCAGTCCAAAAACTTTTAATATCTTTACAAAGCAATAATTACACTTCCTTGATAAACTACTGTATTAATGGAAGTCCAATTCATCCTTATTCTAAGAAAACTGTCACTTGTCAAACAAGATCCAAGACTCAGAATGACTGGCAGGTTTTGTTTTACTAAACTATGCTAGAAAAAGGAAGACACACAAGGTTTTCAAAGGACAAATAAAATACAGTCTAAATTTACATTTCAAAACACTTGCCTGAGCACATGAGTTGGCAAACAAGTTTGTCAGTATTATCAGATTACTTTACACCTTGCATGTTCGACTTCCAGTGTTACCGTTATTTATTCAAATACAGGTGATCAGGGCCATTCTTCTAATTTGTAATAGGAATGCTGTGTTTACATTGGCAAAGCAGGGCTCTGGGCCAGGACTCATGTTTATTGATGCAAGAGCTCATTTAATGGAATTTAAGGTTTTAATACTATGCAATTAAATTTATGTCAATGCAAATCAAAACACATAGTGTAGGTTCTGTTACTACAGTCAGAGACAGGCAAGCTGACCCTTGCTCCCCAGGAAAGCCCTTTTGACTTAAAGTGCACTCCAAACTGATGAATCTTGGCATTCTCTGCACAGTCACTGTAGTCAGTGGAGTTCACATATTTAGAGCACCTGTCCAGAATGACCTGGCAGTATGATGGCGTTATCTCTTTGCAATTTTGACTTTTAAGAAAGCCATATTTAAATGTGAAGAAAGATGCAAATATTTTTAGATAGCCTTAGAAGCTTTTATTCGTAATATTTTTGATTATTACTACCTCAAGTCTTTTCAGAAGTAGCTAGGTCTTTCCATGTGCACCCCTACAGCTTTCAGGAGGGAATGCAAGACTAAACAGTTTTGAAATACTGCATAATGGTAAGTATAATAGAATTTGAATTTGTTGTGTAGTTTGCAATTTAGCATACATAAATTTCAGTTTTGCTAGTAATTCAGAAAGCTTTAACACCTATTTAATTAGTTTAAGCTTGGTAATTCAGCCAATGAAAAACTAAAATGTTTAAGTTATATTAATTGAGAACAATGTTAACGGTTAATTTTCTGAATGATGGAGCAACATAAAACCAAACTTAAGTAACATTATGATTAATTAATTGATTAGCTAGTTCCTGTTGAGAAAGTATATTCAATAAGAGTCTGTCAATACAAATTGCTATCAATTGCCACTTTATGAAGTGCCAAGAATAATGGGTTCAGGTGCATATTAGAACTAGTTGTCATGAATGCCAAATTACAGCAGAAAAATGGATTGTTTATCACCTAATTTAATTTCAGACAGCTAACTTACTTGTAATAACTCATTTCAGCATTGAATTTTCAAGAACTTCAGTGTTGTTAAAAGCAGCAGCTTGTTCTAATAAGTTTGCAAATTTGAATTCTTCTGTAAATAATTTAAAGCAGCCTATAACTCAGTTTTGCCATTGATTACTTAGAAGATATTTAGCATTTGTGTTCAACATCCAAACACCTCCATTCCTCTCACTGGCAGCGTGTTTCATTACAAATGCTTCCCTACTACAGCAGTATTAGGCTTCACAAACATTGAGAAAGACGCAGTATCCAATGTTGCTCCTGGCCAACTCAGCAAAAATACCTCGTGGGGTCTCTCGGGTCACACAGGCTAGCAAATATACGACATGTGGAGGCATTTACTGCACTTTATTTCAGCACATCTGGTCAGCTCTGATGTCCAGATGCTAAGGAAGAAATCAGAGAATAGAACTCTGCTCACAGGTTCATAAGCAGAGCGAAAGGACACAAAGGTGCTCTGTTTTGGGGCAAGGGAGGGTTTTAGTTCATCCTACACTTTCTCCATCCTATTTCTGAAGTCTTTTGGTCGTTTGGTGGTAACTGTGAACAAGAAAAGCTTTAAGAAGAAACAATCTACTTGGAGCCTTTGAAAAACGATGCAAAACATCAATTTCTTAATGGGTCCTAGGAAGTCGTCAGCTGGAAACTCTTTAACACTTATGAAAAGACCTCCCCCTTCCAGATTTCAGAAGTCCACTGAACTTCAGTTTGCACTGCCCAAGTACAAATAGGCAGCTACTTTATAACAATAAACTAAGTTGACATAAATATTTAAGAGTTTATTAATCTGCAGAACTCTTTATATCTAGGAACCATGCCAATCGACGTCTACAATTGTAATATGTGTTCTTTCGACAGTTTGCAGTTTCTGGAAATCTGTATCCTATCAGCCTTTTTCTTTACTTTGGAAACAAGGCATTGAAACCACTCATGTTCCAACATGCTTGCAATAGGTCCCTGACAAAGCCCACCAACTTCTACTCCTATCTGCCAAACACGAGCAAGCATAAAGCTTACTGCCAGTTTCAGTGGCTTACTGCAGCTACCTCACACTGGCATGCAGCATGTTCATTCGTTCATGCAGTTCACTTTATACTTCAGAATAACTGTTGTATTAATACTCCCCTGTATTCTGTGACTCCAAGAAAGAGCAACCATAGCTGCAAACAAGCACCAGTAAACTAAAAGGTTTCAAAAACCTTTTCAGCTTTCCTTTAATAACATGAATTGATTTAATAAAGAAAAAAGTTCAACAGCAGTCTTTGAAATGCCACCTCAAAAATAGGTCAGATTCTTACTTCCTAGCTTCTCTTTTATAGCATGAAAGGCTGTCTATGTTTTGCTTCATGACTTTTGTCCTTATGGGAGCTCCCATGGATCATTTCTGCTAGCGAAAAGGAATCCATTGACTAAGCCTATCCTAGAGCTAACAGACTGAGTTTCCATTGGGAAAATGCTGATACAGATATTGTATTACTGAACACAGATATTGACTAACCTAGTTAAAAATATAACAGCACATAACCAGCGCTACACTAGCATCGCTGTTGATTAGCCTTCACACAAAACTTTTTCATAAGTGAGGAAGTATTGTAGCTTTAGCTTCAAGTCAGACTAATAGAAGAATATTTTACTTCAACTCAAAAATTCTCATTTTGTACAAGTCTGATATTTCCCTCCCCGAGAACATTTAACTGGATTTTCCGAGATCCATTTGCTCTCACTGTTCCAGGAACAGCTTAGGATGACCAGCTTCAGGAAGTCACTCTGTTCTTTCCATGACCGTTTTGGAACACCCTAAACTGCTGTCAGCATACAGCAGAGCAAGGACAGATTACAGAAGCCCATTTCGGAAGCAGACCATTGCAGAATAGGTATGGTTTAGCACTTTGACACTGCAGACATACAACTGAAATCTTTAAAAATCCAATTCAAAAATCCTGTCAAATAGAGAGTTATTTAGACTATGTTCAAAGAGCCTTTGGTAATAACAGAAATAACCCTGTGCCCAGAGGATTACTTTTGAACCTGGTTGTTTCAGTGTTTTACTGTATTGATCCACAGCTATACCGACACAAATGAAGAGGTAATCAGAGATGGGAACTTAATCTAGTTTCATTGCCAAAGCTAACACCTCACATACCTATGCTGTCAGGAATGCAATGGTTATTCCCAACCCTGCCAGCAAGTGTTTGATACCTGGAAGGTGCGGAAAAACTCAAATGCCATGTCCCTCCCCAAGGGAAGGAAAGTATTCTCCATTAAGAGGTTATATATTTATTATAACCACACTTAGAAGGTTCAAAAAACTATCTGTAGTCACTGACTCAAGACAATAGTGTAGAGAGACTTAAAGTACTCCACACCCCCAGCATGTCACAAACTTTGTAAAAAACACTAAATGCTTCAAGTTTGAAAATAAGTTTTTTGGAAGAACTTTTTGGTAAAGAAATGTGGCCATAATTCATTAGTTCGAAGACTGTATCACATCTAGCCCTAGTCCAAAAAATAGAAGAAAAAAAGATGGAGAACCTCATTGCATTCAGAGAAGAGCTCCAGAACAACCTGTGGTCTGGGAAACATGCTTTGCAATGTGAAGAACTCGATTTGCTTTACTGAACAACTTTTTTAAAAGACTATTAAGTCAAAATCTACAAGTACCAATAAAAGTACAAGATTTTGAGACCGCTTTAATAGATGAAGGCAAAACAAACTTAAGTGACTCTTAAATTTATCACAGCCAAGTTGATGCATTATTTTAATTAGACAAATAAAACCAGGTGAAAAGTATCAACCATTAGAAGAGCACAGATCCAGGTCAACACTGACTTGACTCAAGATGAGTAGAATTTAGATACCTATTCCTATGACACTTGTTCCCCTACCTTCCCCCCGCCCCCCAAAAAATAATCTCTGCATTATTTTACTGGCACCTAAGTCCAAAACCAAATAAATTTCTGTTGGTACATAGAGACACTTTCCTGCAGTCTAAACAGAATTAATGGCTTCAGTGTGTGTCTCTCATGTGTTTGTGTAGCACGTGCAGGAATACCAAAGTATATATTCCTCTGTTGAAGTTTCCTCCAGAAGAACGAGAAATTCACGATTAATTGGGCCAGAACAAAGTACAATTTTGTAACCTAATGCTAATGTTACTAGGGAGAGACAAAGCTTTTGATTCTACCTCAAAGGGCAACTCATGAACTACACATGACATCTTGTGCAATTGGATTAAAGGCTTGGACATCAGTTGGTGCGGAGATTAGAAAACCCATACCAAATATCTTCTGTCTCCCAGGACAGCAGTCTAGGTCACAGGTCATTTTTCCACAAAGCTTGTTGAGATCAAGAACCCTTTTTCTCTACAATAGCAGAGTCACAGCTATGACAATCAGTGACAAGAGCAGCCCACAGCCTTACATTCAGGCCACAGAGATGAATTTTTGACTCTGTTGGCTGATGATGGCCTGTAACACCCATCTCTTATTATTTTCAATGACTGAGGCACTGAACTCCTGTACAAAGTATAAACGCCACAGCACTCCCTCTGTTTTTGAGGGCAGAAGCACGAGCACCTAACCCCAGGAGATCATTTTTAGATGTGAATCCTGACTTGACAGGAGAAGCTTTCTACAGCTTGTTTTAGGTACTTTTGAAGAGGCATTCCTTTTCAGTATTCCCTTTTGGCTCTGCTCCATACCTGGCTCTGGATTCAGCTCTGAGTCAGGCATCTAAAAATGGATTACTGCGGCAACAGGCATTACAATAGCAAAATCTTTTGGGAGAAATTTATACTAACACTTTTAAATTGACAACACATTTCTGAATGAGTTCTAGTTAAGCCTTGTATTTTTAGGAAAAGCTGCCGTAATTACTGGGTTATATTTTATGGCTTCTGTTACGCTGAAAGCCATATCTAGATTGAAGATAGAAAGGGCCAATATTTATACTGTCATTTACAAGTGGGTCATTGGATAGGGGGGAAAAAAAACCTGGGCTTGCTTCCAGTTCTCTTTGTCAGTTTTCCTGTGTGTGAAGTGGGATGGATATCTATTGATATATAAGGAGCACTTTTATACCTAAAGATGAAAATAAACATCATTTACTAATAGACTGTTTCAAATAGCTACAAGGCTACCGAAACATTGAATTACTATAATATTTGCTTTCCCTCAAATGTTCTTATCTGCACTGTACAGAATTTACTACTTAAATAATGCAAAACTACAAATCAGCAAAAGGACATTCACACTTCAGGGAGTGCAACTCCATACCCCACAAATACCACTTAGATTATAAAAACAACTCTTGGATAACACTGGCATGACTACACTTTGTTAATTGTGACACTTAAAAACAAGATAACCTGGAGCCTTGCCAGCATTTCAAAGACATTTTGGGACACACCGTTACTACAGTAATAACTCAGCTTCATTGTATAAAAAATGAAACATAAATACGAGGAAGGAAATATCAGTAGTGTTGATTTTCTCTGAACGTGCCAAAACATCAACAGAACATTTCAGATAGCGTTCACACAATGAGTATTTGTTCCACTACAAAGAATACCTTTTATCCCTTTGAAATCCCTCCTTTTAATTTTGATCTGTGCTCACATCATGTGACATATATATTTGTACTACTATCTGAATCCATTGCATTATAAATACATGACTCCTTTGCAAGTACTGCTAAAAAAAGAAAAGCTATGCATCTTTTCAGATACAGTGGCTGTTTAAACAGTATTTTAATTTATGAAAAAAATACTAAGTTTCATTCATTTATTTTATAAGGAACCTTTAATCCTAGAAGAGGTTCTATAGATTATGCAAACATTTAAAGTTGGGTTTTTTTTTTCCCCCCCTCTTTTTAAAAGTTACTTTTTTTTTTTTCCTCAGAATCAGTAACAAAGTCTTATCAGGAATTCAGATTAAGAGATTTCAGAATGCTAAAAATATTTTTTATATTCTCCCTTATTTATTCTACACAAGGGTGAATTCCTATTAAAAATTGTCAAATAACCACATGTAAACATCATAGGCATGACTGACTAGTTTCAGTAAGATGCTATTGAACATAGCCTGGTATGCATTAATTCTGCTTTTTAATTTTGAGTTTCTAGAAGTCGAACATAAAAATATGTACCAAGAGTTATGTTTTCACATCAGAAATCAAACAGGGTAGTACTATAGTTTTCCTACAAGTAAACCTAGATGGTGTGTCCTTAACATCAGAGGGGATGCCTCAGTCCTGCACGAAGCATCAAAACTGGTTTCTGTCCATCTTCAAGCTGATGGCTCTTTGTAGCAGCAGACTGCACCCGTACCACACCTCACTTCCACACGTACACAAGCTGTTCCACAGCCTTATCGCCATACTCCTCCAAAATGCACCACCTTTCTCACTCGCATGCGTTACGTGCATTTTGTGATCACAGGACTGCTTTGCATAAAGGGTATGTACATTTATGTTCCCCTCTTCCTTTGCACTGCAATAGTTGTACAGATCTGTTACTTATTGCAGCAGCTACTGCAGCGAGGGCAGGATTGGGTTTAGGTCACAGCTTTTACTCACCCTATCCCTCATCATTTCACAACTTTCCACCCTTTTAATTGCAGTGGGTAATTTAGAGAATGGGACAAAATACCTTATGGTATCAATTAGCTATTTGCTATTGAACCTCAGACCACTGTAATTTTGAAAGGGAAAGATTTGGACCTCCACTCAGTGTGGGAAGCCTTATTCTCATTGCACAGATTGTTTCCAAGGTGCCACATCACAGAGTCAGTGACACATACTAGGCTTTATAAGCAGCAAATAATTTTTAGATACTTGAGAACAATTGTTTTATTTGTAGCCTTTTTAAAAAGACACCGTACCATTTGTGTCACTGTGGTAATGACCAGAGGGGAAACAAACTGCCATTCCTTTATTAGCAGTGGAGAAGACAACATGATAAAAAGGACGCATAGGATTTCTTTAATTCCCATGAGTATTCCCCTAGTCCTCACCAAAGTAAATACTAAATGCTGACTGCTCTCTAAAGCAATCAATTTTCAAGAGTTTCCCCTGCCTTATAACTTACTTTACAAGCATCATTTTAATATTATATTCTGTGACAGGAGAGCTTATAAGGGAGTGTAATGTAATAGTTCATTTGGCCTTACATCTCTGGTAATGGGCACTGTATGAAAGATGAACTTTCTTATCTGTGATGTATTATCTTTTGCTCGAAATATGGTTAATTACTGTCATTTGTTAGAGATGAGACAATTGAGTATCATTTCTTGTGTCACATTGACTTCAAGTTGCTTATGACTGCATGAAATTAGTGACAGTGAACTTCTGAATACAAATTTTAGAAGATTCACTGTGTATTTCTCAATTATTAATACACTGCCTTCACCAAAATTTCCAACTGAGGAAAAGGGTACCAATACTAACACTTAATAGATTCATTATCACATTCATTGTAGATTAAACTATCTATAGATATAGATCAGTGGTCTGCATTAGTAACATCAGATCATATACAGAGGACAGTTTCTCAATTTGTAGCTTAAATAATTCATTACTTTTACTTTGTTAAGTATTTGTATGCAATGCTGAAGATTCACTTTCCAAGATAACCACTTCTCCATTTTCCAAAGCTGTTTTATATCATGCACTCAAAAGTTTGCTTCCAAGATACAGATACAACAATCACAAGTAATTCTGTTTATAAATTCTATCAGAGTGCAACTGACTATAAAATCAATCCTGCCAAATTTTATGAATATACTTAACTGCAGCTGTCTACTCAAGTCAGATGGACTACTTTTGGAAGTACAGTTCTGCACGTGAATTTGTTTGAAAGATTAGGACCCACGTTACATTATTCACAGCTACAAGTTAATATATAGCAATGATTATCATTAAATATGACTTATCTGTTGGAAGAGTTTAAAAAGAAGAGGTGCTATTTACATGAGAACAGACACAAAGTGACTGCTAGGACTAATCAGAAGGCAGATTGGAAGGACCCTGCTGAACAAGGGCTCAGACTCCATGAGCACCTCCAATGTGAAAGCAATTAGAGCATCCTTTTAACACACTGACTCTTTTGTTCATATACCTCAGTGACCTAACACGCTTAGGAAAAAAATATTTTTCACTCTACAGTGCCAGAAAGTACACAATTCTGTCACCTCTGGTTGACAGCCAGAGCCAGTAATAAGATACAGTTTATGCTGTTCAGATATTTGTATGTACCGTTTATATTTGTTAACATACCTATTGAGCTAAAATGCATAGACTAGACACTTGAACACTGAAGTGTGTTAATAAATCACTGAAAGAAGATAATGCTTTTATGATGTGGCAGGGATTTTTTAATTAGTCAGATGAACACACCTATTCCAAAAATGAGGTACTGGCTATTTAAGTGAAACTTCATTATGATTAAGAAGAGTGACCAGCCTCTTCTGTGAAGACATAAGAAAATAAAATACATACTAGGGAGAAAACATCTGCTTGGACTACCTGATACCTGATTCACTACCTGAAATGGGACACTAGCAAAAAAGTACTAACATGCACTAAAGAGAGAAGATTTTTAACAGCAGGCTCTTTTAAAGTGCAGCTGGCACACACAAATAAGAAAACTATGATTGACACGTTACCAAGAAGATAAACCAACCAAACAAAATAAGACCTAGAGACAAAAACATCTTTCTCATTTACTTTTAGTAATAGGTACTTGAAACCTATTTTTTCTTTTGTTTCTTCTTCAAAGAACTAAAATAGCATTGCCAATTTGTACAGCATAGAAAACAGCTTTAGTACAGTTCACTTTAACATTACTGAATTGCAGCCAAGACACCCTGCATTAAATAAGAAAGAAAAGAGACTTTTCTCTCCACAGCTCACCAAATTTCCAGGCTGCGTTCTGTGGTCAACCATTGCTCTTCACACACAGCACTTCAAACATCTCTCAGCACAACCCTACTGCCTTTTCAGAAGAACCTGCAAATTTGTTATTTATTTGGAGCTAGGCTTTTACAGCTGCTGTTTCTAATTGTCTAATTAGTCAAAACTGAGGATAGGTGAAAGCCTGTGAGTGGGATCTTCATTAACCCTTTCTGGTTTGTTTCCCTGTGAACTGTGCCTAGTTTACCACAAACCCTCTTAAAAAAAAAAAAAAAAAAACTCAGAAAAATGAATTCATCTCATCATACATGGGCCACAAATTTCTAACTGTGTTTTCTAACTCTACGTGCACTGCCAATATTTAAACACAATCTTTAAAAAAGACTGCACATAGTATACAAAGGTACACATTGCAACTACCAAAAATGTAAAAGTCGGGAAAAAATTCTGGGATTTATGGGGTGGCATAAAAAGAAAACTCAAAAAATATGTCTCACCAAGAAATATCAGCAGAAAAGCAGACACTGACCACTCTTACATGCTGCTACTGAAGGAAGTGCTTTTATAGCAGTTCTTTGATTACATTAATGTTAAAGCTGCTCTAGTTTATGCAGGAATTTTATACCCGACTTTATTCCATGCACACACAAAGAAGTCACACAATCCTGAGCAACACAGACCTTGTTTTTTGCTGATGATTTTCATCTGGTTAAGTTAATATAGAATACACCCAGAAAGTGTGCTCGCAGCCCAGAAAGCCAACCGCATCCTGGGCTGCATCAAAAGCTGCGTGGCCGGCAGGGTGAGGGAGGGGATTCTGCCCCTCTGCTCCACTCTGCTGAAACCCCACCTGGGGTGCTGCCTCCAGCTCTGGGACCCCCAGCATAAGAAGGACATGGACCTGTTGGAGCGAGTCCAGAGGAGGGCCACAAAGATGACCAGAGGGCTGGAGCACTTCTCCTATGAAGACAGGCTGAGAGAGTTGGGTTTGTTCAGCCTTGAGAAGAGAAGGCTCCGGGGAGACCTTATAGCCCCTTCCAGTACCTAAAGGGGCTACAGAAAAGATGGGGAGGGACTCTTTATCAGGGAGTATAGCAATAGGATGAGGGGTAACAGTTTTAAACTGAAAGAGGGGAGATTTCAATTAGATACTAGGACGAAATTCTTTACTCTGAGGGTGGTGAGACACTTGAACAGGTTGCCTAGAGAAGTTTTGGATGCCCCATCCCTGGAAGTGTTCAAGGCCAGGCTGGATGGGGCTTTGAGCAACCTGGTCTAGGGGAAGGTGTCCCTGCCGAGATCCCTTCCATCTCTAACCATTCTATGATTCTATACACATAGTACCCATAGTAGAGAAATAACGAGCTGGGGACCACTTAAACAGATTGGATGCAGACAAGTCCACAGGACCTGATGGGATAATTAGGAACTGGCCAATGTCATTGAGAAAATGCTAACATCTTTGACTACTCATGGTGACTGGGGGAGGCTCCTGATCTCCATATAAAGGCAAACATTACACATTCCTTTAAGAACGGCAAGAAGGAAGATCTGGGGAAATTCAGACTGGTCATCCTAACCTGCTTCCCTAGGAAGACTATGAAGGAAATCCCCCTAAAAGACCTGTCCTGGCACATGAAGGACAAGAATTTCATTAGGGACAGCCAGCATGGATTTATAAAAGTCAAAGTCTGCCACACCAACCTGGTTACTTTCAGTGATGGTAAGACTGACGCAGTGGAACACAGAAGTGGATGGCATTAACCTCGACTTTAGCAAGACTCTCAGACCACTTCCATGGTATCTTTGTAAACAAAACAGTGAGGTATAGGTGGCCTAGGAGTTACGAGGAAAGCCTAACAGTACAGGATTTGTTCGGTCTTAAGAGGAGAAGGCTAAGGTGGGATCTTATTGCTGACTCCGACTATGCCATGCTTTTCTCATGGGGATAAGACAACGAGCAGCAGAAAAAAGTTGCAAGAAGGGAGATTACGATAACATATTAAGAAAAGGCTTTTCACAATGAGGGCAGTCAAACATTTGAACAGGGGCCAGTGAGTTTGTGGAATCATCATTCTTCGAAATATTCAAACCACCATCGGACAGGGCTCTAAGCAATCTGATCAAAGTTTGCCTTGACTTTGCTCAGGGGTTTGGCTCATCCCCAGTGTCTTTGACTGACAGACAACTACAGGAGGTTCCTTCCAACCTAAATCATTCCATGATTCCATTGTGCATGATGAATGCTGTTTTCTACAGATTAGATTAACTGCCTAATTCAAATTCAGTAAGTAAAAATATTGAATTTCAGCTTAATATGAACTCTCCTAACAAGGATCAGTTCCTCGCTCCTATTAATGTAAACTCTCCAAAACAGCTGATGAGAAGATGAGGTCTCTAGCACTGTAAATACTCAGCTAACAAATGGCTGCATTCATCTGTCAGAAGTGCTCGCCATTTTACTATCTTAGTGATCATAATGCTGAAACAGAATGATGCCTGGAGAAGATCTGCATACTGATGAAGACAAGTTAGCTAGAGTCAAAATGGGCAAGGCAGAGGTGAGCAGGGAAAAGCGTTCGTAAGACCCTACAATTACACAGAAGATGTACCAAACAATGATCAATATAACCCATTGTATAGAAGAGCCTTTGAATTTCTCATTCAGTCCCAGCTCTCATTAAGCAGCATTTCAGAATAATGCTTTCTGCCTTTCCCAGTTGATTTAAAGTTGTTGCCCCACATCCTGGAAGATAATGAGCTGATTGTACTATTTTCACCTCTCGGGGTGACTACAGTTCTATGATATACTTGGACATTTTAAGCCCTTTGAAAAACTATCTGAAACAGAGTAATAGAGTATGCCTCAGTAGCAAAGGCTATTACAGAGATTGCTGTAAAAACATCAGATCTACCCTTTGCTTTCTGTGCTGGCTTTCTAAAGAATATAAATTCAGGGTTTCAGACCTTATCCCCAAGACACTCAGTGGCTAAGACAGCACATCTAAAACACTGCCTAAAGGTCTGTGATCAAAACGTTCTTTTTTTTTTTTTTGCTTATCTTGCACAATGGAACTTTTTGGAATAGAACCAATTCCAGGTATCACAGGAGATGTAAGTTCCTTAGGATTAGGTCAATAATGTTACTGAAATATTACTTGGTCTGCAGACTTTCACAGTCTTCCCTATCATTTGCCCCAAATCCTAAACAAGTTTCTCGGACTTTGTCCTCTCTCACATAAATGCAAGACAAAACATATGCATCAAACAAAACGAAACATGGCATCACACACTCCCACACTAAATACACTGGGTTAATGCCATTTCCTGCTGTGAATATCAATGGTTATATGCAGTGCATATGCAAATTGTAGCACTGTGTGTATGCTTTGGGAAATATAGTTTGGTTTGCATGCAAATTTTACCAACATATTACTCAGTGAAGAGGTCACATTAGGAGAGATACGGAAGCAGGTTTGTGCCGTTTTATCATTGTGTATTTTGTACATTTTATGGATAGATAACCGTTGCTCCCAAAGCTTCAAAGCATCTTCTTGTATCTTTCTTTCCTTCAGTGTCCTACTGTTTGTGTGCCCTTCCAGTTCTCCTCTTACTTCCTTTTCACCTTGAGCTGTTACATCTTCATATAATTAAAAGTAAAAGAAATTCACCAATAAGGCAGACATCTGGGTTAGAGAAGTTTCTTTAAAATCTTCTTTAGCTATTTATTTTGCAAAGTAGTGGTAAACTGGTTATAAAATATTGCTAGATCATAATCACACTGTGCTTTGCACTCACTTCAATGGATATTCTCCGTAGAAATTTCCTACTAGAACAGAAACAGATGATGTAACTATTTTGGAGAAAAAGAAGATTAAATATTTAGATTGTAGTACTACTTCTACTACTTAATTATACTGGGAAGTGAGAAAAAAAAGTTTTTTTCAATTTTTTAAAAGTATATTTCTGCAATTACTCTGCATTTAATCATAAATCCATTAGAGTAGGTGTATTATTTCACTAGCTGAGTTTTAATGGTGCTCAAGTAGATATATGTTGCACTGGATTTGGACCTGGTGCAACTCTACCTTTCTTGAGTTCAGCAAGTGAGTGATGGGAGAATGTAACTCAAATAACATTCATGATTAAGCCCTGAAGCTACATAGGAGTATGTGACAGCGAGTTTTGGAGATTTTTTATGCATATTCAATTGATGATGTTTGGCTGGCTCTGTTTATAACAAAATGGTAATATATTTTGTTTCTTTTAACATGATTTTTAAATATTCTTCATGCAAAAAAATGAAGTATGTACTTTACGGCATCCATATGCCCAGAGGAAAATGATCTAACTGGATCTCATTGCCAGTCATGTCACCTCCTCTTGGTATATTTACTGGTGATCTTAAAGAGTATCCTACAGTTGTGTGTTTTGTGTTGCAAAACACAAATTATATTTGTGAGTCACTGGATAATGCTTTTGTTTTCTGCACATAAACTGATATTTAAGTGTGTTCAGAAGGGTACATTTGATTCCTTCTGATTCCTACAATTTGAAAAATTTTTCAATATAAATTGCTTGTCTACTTTTCCAAAAGCCCAGTGGCTTTTCCTTTAATAACCATTAAGTTGTTTGTAGAACTGAGTAACTTCATTTATTAACTCCAGCTGGTTCAATATTTATACATCTTTTTCAAAGGCCTAAACAGTTGAGACAAGAAACTGACAGCAAGTGTCTCTTCAAACTTCCTAGTTTCTTACTGAAAGCTGGATAATAAAGATAAGAAAAAGGTCATCTTGCCAAGGATATCGTATAAGGAATAGCACTTGGAAAGGCAAAATTCTACTTTAAATAAAATTCCAATAACATGAATATATATCAAAGATGAAAAAAGGAAAATTTTATTTCATACATATCTGTTAAAAACTTTACTGCTTTACACTAATGAACAATAAAGTTTTACAGTCTTTGTTATAGGAAGGTCTAATAGATTTGTAAAGTACCCTGTATTTATAACTCGGAGCAATCACCTATAACAAATACTGCTTACTTTTTAAAGGAGTTTCTCTTGTAGAGATGTCCCTGATACAAACTTACTGATGTTCCCAATTTCACTGCAGTCTAACTCCCTTTGTAACTTCTGCTTTACTGCAGCTTCTACTGTACTGCAGTATGCCATTCATAATCTTTTGATTTCCAAAAGAAATTGTACAAGGAGAAGGCTCCTTCAGGACCATTAAAGAATCATACCATTGGGCCCTACATCCTGATTGAGCTCACTCATTTTTCAAATGCTAGTATTATGGCATTTTCTGTAATAAAAACATTGTTGACTCTTACTGATAGTAATGTAGTTGACTATTACCAAAACTAACACCTTATGCAAGGTTTCTACCTCTGCTTTGCTAAAGCCAGTGAATGGAATCCATGCCTTATAACTTACATACCCAACCTCCTCATAGACTCTTTCAAATTTTGGGTTCCTTGCAACAAAGAAGTGATCTAGTCTGCCTGTAATTACTACCACACCTTTCTAAACAATCAGTGTGAAAAAAGGAAACTACCTCTCACAATATACAAAGGGAAAAGCAGGCCTCCTCCTCTTCCACCAAGAACACAGGGAACAAGGAGGAACGCTACGCAGCACGCTTAGATTAAATTCCCTCAGCTCTGATGATGGGCATGACGAGAGCGGGACCCATATTTGCCTTTTGTACGGTAGAGCAGACATCAGAACAGTGATCCCGATCCAGGTAAGGAGAGAGGTGAGCTTCAGGCTCTACTCAGTCCAGGGGGCTCATGGTCTACCTAAACAGGAACATGTTCCATCTTTTTTCTTGAAATTGAGCCACCATGCAATCAGAAATTCAAGAGCCATGATGCCCAAAGCACAGCTGACAGAACGAAAGTGAGACACCCAGGTGGAAAGAACATATTCTGTAGCTCGGGATCTTGCTCACAGGGAACATCTTACATCTGTCCCCTTCCACAGGAGTGTCCAGCTCACCCAAGCAGCCACATTCCGTCTAATCTGTTCTCCTTTTGCCGCCTGATTAATCTGCTCTTGTAGCTGTAAAAATACAAGTGTGTTCCCCCAGGATGCCTGGGGCTATGTAGGTATAGTCCCCTCGGGTCCAGTGCTTTCCTACCTCGTGGACAAATGCTATACTCACTATATTATCGTGCAAAAGGTTGACGTCTTATTAGTTTAGTTGTAGTCCTGAGCCGACATAGTATTTCAGTCTTTTCTGGGGACTCAGGCAAAGCTTAGCTAATATATCTCTGAAAACAGAGTCTGTAGACCAAGTAGGAGAGCCCCTGCTGGGTTGAAAAGTCTTGGAAAGCAAGCAAATTGGATGGCTCTCTGAAGCTTAGGCGAGGTTTAGGCATCAGCTGTCCAGGGCAGGTGCATTGCCTTCTATGCAATGAATTCACATTCACTTCAGACTCGAATTTAGTTCAGTAGAAGTTATAGAATGATAAAACTTCAGTGAACACTGGCATAACCTATTAGATTATCCAAAAATACATGCAGGTTGCACAGTTCTGTGAAGAAAAGCAAAGGCACTGCACTTTTGTCTCCTGTCTGCTGCAGTTTCAATACGTATTGTTGTTGGCAGGAAGAACTGAAACTCAAGTACAGACCTAGGAAATGGCATGCAGGCAAAGTCTCTGAAGTAAAGCTAAGGACTACAAGTTGCCAAATATCAGACAACACTCTACAGTAGCCAGTTCCACCTAGAAACATGAGAAATAGCTAATGAAAGACTATAGTTCCTGTATCTATTTCTTCTTCTTCTCCTTTCCTTTTAAAGAGAGAAATGTCCTACTTAAAAGATGAGAAATAACTTTTGATCTAAAACCAAAAGAAATACTAAGAAAATATATATAACTAGAAATAGCAGCCTGTCAGAGAAAGGCATGTGCAAATCGGGTGTACAGAAAGGCCCAGTCAATCAAACCGAGAAAAATTTCAATCTATGTGCTTTTTGGTTATCCCGACAGCATAATTATTTCCATGCTTTGGTATGTTCAGTTTAAACAATTCCGGAAAAATCTCATTGTCATGGATTTGCTATCCAAAGGCAAGATTGCCATAAGCAAGCCTTGTTCAAAGACAATCCTAGAGGTACATACATATATATTCTGTTTTGCATTCACTGAATTTTGTATCTATCTACTTTATGAAATAAGGTGTTGGAAAGATTGTATTTATTAATTTTAATGAACATAGGACATGTGCAGTGTCATTACTCATAACATTTACAGACACATCTAAACACGTCTGCCTGAAAATAATCAGAATATTTATTTTGATACTTTCAATTTGCAACTATGCACAATACAATAATAACAATTTCTATTCACAGCATGCCAATACTGCTGAAACACCTACATTTAGTTAGTCAGCCAAAATTCCTGCTAATTGTTCCAATTGAGCATGAAATTTGTTGGCAATTTTGTTCAAGACAAATCATATATTTCTATCCAAACAATTTCTATAGTCATCTGATTATGCTGAACATGTGCCAAATAAATTTTGTGAAGTGGAAAGACACATTTTTGTTAAAAAACATGAACAAAATCAGGTTTTCAGAACTAATTGTGAATTCACAGTTCCTATAGCTCATAAGCTAATAAGCAGAGGCTTTACTCTCTTTTTAGTATGAAATATTAGGACATCAACCTGCATGTAGAAAAATCTATTCATCACGCTTAAGGCATTCTTACAATGTCTGTTTACCCATGAGGGTAAATTAACTGAACAGAAATAAGCAAGCAAACAACAGAATGTAGGGATTAAAATTGCCTGTAAATTTAGACTCTGGATACATTCCAGAAGCAATCTAGAATTTTTGAAAACTTTCTTCAAATTAAGGACTCCGTCAAAACATCAACAAGTTTTGAGGTGTTAGTATATATTTTAGCAATAAACACACACAAAAAATTTGGACTTTACGAAAAAACAAAGTGGCTTATCCCAGGCAGTATTTCTCAGACTATTTGTAGACTTCTCATATGCCGAAGGAGAAAACTATCACTTAGAAATCTTAAAATATTGTTAACTTGATTTTGTGCAAGGAATTGAACACTTGTACACTTTACATTGAACAGAGTAGGTATACACAACACACAGAAAAAAATCATAGGTGTGACCAGTATGCACAAGCAACTAGAGTAAGTGTTTGTTCTGAATCACAGGCTCAAAACATTCACATATTGCTCGACATAAATTTAAAGAGAAGCAACAAAAATATTATGCAAATGTAACGATATTTAATTGGGCAGAGCTACACTGTTTTATATGACCACTGAACAAGGAATTAAATAGTGTGAAATCTAAAATTCTTGTTTCATGAAAAACAGTTCATTATATGAGGAAGGAGTTATTGCAGGCACCAAAGAATGCTGCTTTCAGGTAAATGCTTTTTTCTAAAGGAAGAACTACTGAATGTGAATTTTGCCTATGATATAACATACATCACACATGGTATCACAAGAGGATACCCAGGGTGAATCAATCATTTGCAAAGAAGAAAAAAAAGATTTGAAGGTAGGATTTATAATGAAGTGACTCAATAGTTTAGGAGAAAGTTTTCCAGATGAACAGGACTGAGGGAGTGGGCAGAGAAGAATGCAGTGAGCCATCAAGGTCAAAGTGTAGCACAAGATAATGGAGTTCTTGAGGCAGTGGACAGCAAATTTAGCATGATCTCTGAGTAATACAGAAAAACAGAAAATGTGATCCAATATAGATTCTTCTCTTCAGTGTCAGGTGTATCATCTGACTACATTTCTTTGAGCTCTAGTAGTGTAGGATGCACGGACTTTGAAAGGCTATAAAAATGGTAATGCACCAGTTAAGATAAAAATAATTACATCATGAATACAGGCTTCAAGGAGAATATTGAAGCTATTCCAGAATGGATTGGACATCGTATTAGGTAGACCTACAGTCATGGAGAGACTGGGGATCAGAGATGACTTAACAGTTTCTGATATTGCAAGAAAACCAAGGACATAAATCAATGAAAATAACAGCAAAAGTGAAGAGAAGGATCAGAAATATTCAGTAACAGAAAACTAATAGTGCAATGAAGGTAATTAAGGTGTTCAAACAACAGAAATTGAAAATCCTCAGAGAGTATCAGAAGGAAGAGCTAGGTGGCAATCAGAATAACAATAAAGACAGCTGAAAGGAGAGAAGCTAATGGAGCTATGGGTACATGGTACCTGAGAAATGTTTGGCTAACCTGTTCTAAAAACCTTCCAATCAAAGAAATTCCATCACCTCCCAGGCAATTGCTTCCAATGATTCAGCTTTATTATGAGAAGTTTTTCCTGATATCCAGCCTAAATGTCCCCTACTACAATTTAAGTCCATTACACCTTCGCTGCCTACAGTGCACGCAAAGACAAGACTGTTGCCCTTCTGATTGCTACTTACCTTTTGCATATTTGAAGGTTACTATTTTGACTCCTTTCAATAGTCTACTCCAATTTCCTTGGCTTTTCCTTGTAGTTATATTTTCTAAGTCTCTGATTGCTCACATTATTCTCATCTAGATTCTCTCTCCTCTGGTCCTCCTTGAGCTGCAGTGCCACAGACCAGACAACAGTACTTACTGAAGGCCTTTTCAGTGCCAAGGAGAGCTTGGCTTACAGGCATATGGACAATACAGATAATCCAAACTTGGAATTAGCAAGGGGTAAAAAAAATCCCAGCTTTGCTAGGAAAGAAAAATATTTGTTAGGAAAATGACAATTAAACTCACGGATGAGAGTTCTAAAATCACCAGCTCCTCACATGCACATCCAAAGCCGCCTAAGGGGCAGGTTACAAAAAAATAACACAACCTTCATTTCTGAATGACTTTGAAAAGAACGAATGGGGTAGGTGTCTCTAAACTATGTCTCTGCTCCCTTGAGCCCAGCTACAGCTTTTGCAGTCCCTGGAATCATTCAGAACAACCCGCAGCTTGTTCTGTGTTATTGTGCTGAACCGGCTCACAGGCTCTATCCTACGCTTGGCATTACACCTTCCTCAGCACTAACCATGACAAAGATAGAAACATGGATTAGTCAGTGAAACTATCCTTCCACATCCAGTAGAATGTCTAGTTTTCCCACAAGATAGCGTGGGATACTGTCTAGTTATCCCACTGCAACAATAAAGAATAATCAGATTTGATCGTATTTTAAACAAAGTTTATAATAAATAATTAATAAAATATACTAATACCTTCTTTAAAGTTCCCAGAGTTCATCTCCCCTATAAGCTTGCATGAGCAACACTTGCAACTTGACTTTTAGGTAAGCAAGAAGTACAATGCTCTTTGATAGCTGCTGTTGCCAAATATGTATTGCCTTCATGGTCCCTGGAAACAAAATGACCATTCTAGGGACAATTTCATCATTACCTTAAATAAATTGTTATTTTATTACAAGGGGAATGAAGTTATCCTCTGACACCAAGACTAAAATTAGGAACTGAGAATATCAAGGGGCAATCTGATGACCTGTAACAAAGAGTTGGAAGAGTCTGTTCCTTGATATTAGACATTATGTCACCAAAATAATGTGGGTGTAATGCTGATGAAGCACACAACTAATTTCATTTTGTACAAAATAATGAAGTATTCTTAAGTTGAAACTTCAAAAATTACTTACTGAATTATTCAAATTAAACAAGAAAATGAACCCAACTTAACTGGATTTATTTGTAAAGCAAGCCAAAAGGTCCTGACATCTTATTGGCAGCAGAAACCAGCAACACAGCTTATTAGTATAAACTTCAATTACCTGCACCCCACAAACCTCTGGTACAGGATTTTAACGTGTTTTAATAAGTCACTCTGATTTCCAAGAGCCATTCTTGGTATAATGATAGCTACTGGTGTCGGTGCATATCTTCCAATTCTTTAGCTCAAATAAATGAGAAATAATGGCCGATCTTTGCTTCCTAGTTATCAGGAGTGCCTGAAATTCAAAACTTATTTAATGTGCCGTAAATACTACTTACTGCTTGCTAGAGCAACAAAGCTAGATTTTATTTGAAATTCAAAGTTCTTGAGATCATCTTACCTTGTCAGAAGTAGAGAACAATGTAACGTCTGTGACAATTCTACAGGAAACACAGTAACTTGATGGGAAAATGACTGAAAGATTTACTTACTGCATGTTTTTCTGCAGAAATAATTATTAGTGAACATTGATTTGAAAAAAAAAATGATATTCAAGTAATACTGTTAAGATATCAAATGGATGATCATCATAAGAGCAAATCTGTACTTGATTCTTCTGCAGGCAATAACACATCTGTCTTTAACCCAGCAGATGCAGCACAGTAGATGCTGCTGTCCAGAGACTTAGCATGACCATACATTAGAGTTTGTGGTAGTGCCCACCTTATATTACAGGCCTAAAGAAAGAATCTGTCCCCGTTTCAAAAAAAAAAAAAATCATGGGCTCTGAATAAGCTAAAAAATATCCAGAAGTTAGGCAAAGCAGGACAGAAAAAAACATTTTTATTACTTTTCACTTAACATACAGATTAACGACTGTCAGCAGCACAGTGGAAGTGGATTTTCAAGAGTGATTTATAGTTTGGGGAAAAAATGTTGCCTAAAGGAATCTCAGAATATGAAGATAGCCTAAATGATTTAGCTTTTGGGACATACTGAGTAGCAAAAAGCAACCAGGTCTGGAAATGGTTTAGATGTCTAGGAAAAAGAGATGAACGGAATAAAAACCGTTTTAACACTGGGGACACTGAGTGTCAAGAAGCGTTGTATCTATTGATCTATGATGCTACTTTATTTTTTTATGATTCTAGTATTGAAAAAATTATGGTCATATCCCAAAATATCACAATGGTCTCAAACTCTCTGGACAAGGTGCTTCTGGTGTTCTCTCACTCTGCTCCTCAACAGCCCATGCTATGTGAAACTGCTAGCGGGGGGACCTTAGGAACTCTTTCTCATCTTTTCCCTTCCCCTGGGACACCGGCCACTTTGTTGTAGCCCCCCTCCCCTCAACTCTTGGGATCCAGAAGTTCATTGCCTTCCAGTTTTCCCTTCCTCTCCTCCACTGGAGTAAGTTCAGGCTGCTCTTATTCTTCCCAAGAGGGAGGAGGAAGAGTGAGGGACGGCCTTCCTCCAGTCTCACCTTCCCTTGTAAGAGCTCACGCAGATTTCATCCCTTCTACTCAGGCAATTGTAATGGAAGCAGACGAAGATGCAGATTAGGGCTGGCATGGGTTAAATAGGATAACCGTGCACAAGATTAGTGCCACGAATATCATGCCACAACAGGAGTAGGTATCACTTCATAGATTTAAAATTAGGATACTACCATGCTACCAATATCATTAGCAAGATAGTGGCTGATGTGATACCAGGAAGGAAGGAGGGCAAGGGAAAAACTAAGTTTGATTTCTTCTGTGTTAAGTTTAAACTGACAATAAGATATTTAATAGTTGATATAAGGCCAACGTGACAGAATGGATGACAGGATGAGACTTGTTAATGTCATGTTGTGAATCAGTTACACAGAAAGGCAGCCTGAAGAGGTAAAGATTGATGAATAATATGGTTTAAATTGGGAAGAGCAAAGGCTATTGCCAGTGTCTGAAAACCCACTCAGACAGCAGGAAACAGGAGGAATATGATGCAGATTAAACTTTTTTGAAGGAGTTAATATCAAGATACTGTCATTTTGTTGGCAAAACATTCAGAAAGATAGACTGGCTGGTAAAGACTCCAAAGCAGAGAGAGAGCCCAAAATAACAGAGATTCAACTCTGTTCTGTAGTGTTTTCAGGATTTTACTTTGATCTGTTGCAAATTGCTGCTACCTGAAAAGAGACCCAAATATTATCAGTTGTATTGTAAGTATCTAAAGTAGGCAATCTTTTTAAATACAGTATCCATACTCTTATTTTTTTAGGTATGCTTTCCAACCACTGGGCAAAAAATGCCTTACTACTGCAAACTAAACCTCTACAGGAAAACAGTTGCTTTGGATATTTACAAATAAATGCAAACAATAAAACAAAAGCTAACCAAATGGCAGATAGTCATATGAATATGGACAAGTATCAGACCATCAGTATTAATATAGAACACCAGCTGTACAAAAGCACCATCATGTAAGCCAGATGACATAAACGAACAGCAGTCTTCCTACGCAGTTGAATGGGAGACTTGCAGTAATATTTGAAACAGTTCAATGACATTACACTGTGCCCAAAGGACTCGTGGATCAATACAATGTCACTGGAAGTGCCAGAGTTATTACAGTCTCAAGAAAAGTATAAGGCAAGGGGACGCAACACACTACCATCAAAATTGGAACCCCTGGTGTATCAGGGCAAGATCTCTGCAAAGTCCGTGGAACATTTTGAAGAAAGTTAGTGCATATTGCTCATTTTTACCAAAATTTTTCTAGCTTTAAAAGATCACAGTGCGCATCAGAAATCACAGAGTTATTAAAATAGTTTAAAGATTCTAGCTTAACACAACAAAATGAAGTTATAGCTACTTCATGCTATCTTATTGTTTAAGCACTGGATCCTGGAAATAGATGTGTGATCCCAATCCCCTTCAGTCCAAAAGAGAGCTGAGAACGAAGAACAGAATGGCAACTACAACTTTTAGTGTCCTTTCACAAACTGAGGATAGACCTGGAATAGAAGCTTAATATAGCTTTTTCTTACAGAATGCACATCAAAGGACAATCAATACCCTGAATCACATTCATTTAATCCTTAGCACAATGCTTTATTTTGATATAGATCAGTATATTGTAATTCCAAGAAAACTTTGAATGGACTTCATTCTGTGTATAACTATGTATCAATTAGGAAAAAACACTATGGATACTGAATACGAAACAATTGTTAGAAAATGCTAGGCTAGGAAGAAAAAGCTAATAAAAACTGTAGAATATAATTAAAATATTTTAGTATCTACCTCTTTTAGTGCTAAATAAAAGATATGAGAGAAGAAAATGTGGCAATTAACTTGTGATGTTTACTTCTAAAGTTTAATTAAATAATCAGTATATACAGAATTAGAGTTTGGGTGCCTCAGCTCCCACTCACTGCCTCCCTCTGAAAAGACAACAGAGAAAATCTTCCTGGTGTCAGCATAGAAACAATGAAATCACATGCAAAAATTAACTTTTAAGTACAGTGTAATGTGTCCTTAGCCTGGGGAGCTGGAGAGGTCCTCTGTTCCAAGATAAAAGGAGACAGACAAATGGTGATATTGGTGAAGAATGTGGGGGTTCTTGTATTTGGTCAGAAAATAACAAAGCTTCTTCAAAGAGATACAGCATTTTTATGCACTATCTATTCCAAGTATTTAAATTACATCAGCAAGAACAATTGTGATTGCTTCCTATACAGTAGCAGGACAGAGCGCCCCAATTTGGTAAGTACTCAAGAGCTGATTCTTTTTCTTTCTGTTCTGAATCTGTTTTTTACATTGCTCACTTCTCCATGAACCTTAGAGATTTGATAGAGTGTATTTAATCTTCCATTGAAAGAGGCTATTGAGAAAAGTAAGAGAAGCTTTGAATTTAAGAGGAATTGGCAGCAATGAAAAGAAACGTACAGTCTTGAAAGATTTCAGAGCTATCACACCTCATTCGCAGGTACCACCATAAATAAGGCAAAGTAATAACTGTAAACACAATATTGTAAATAAAAGTAAAGGAATAGAGGATTACAATCTACAAAAGCCCAACCTAGATTAGATATTCATTATTATCCACATATTGTAATTCTCCCTCTATTTTCAGGTGGAACTTCCAGAATCCATTTCATGCATTATTACACTATTCCAATATCACATTGCCTTGCATATTATTATTTCTTTCCCAATGTACTGCAATTACAATAAAAGAATGCAGTAATGTAGCCATTATCTACAATGAAAATATGCAGTATACTCTGTATTCTTTAAACCTGTACATATAAAACACAACACTGAAATTCGACTCGCAGCTGCTTTATTTATTTATTTGTTTGTTTGTTTGCTGTAATCTCTGTTAATTAAGATAGATGTTAACTAGGGGGCACTGTGTACCCGAAGGACGGAGCATGAGGTTTGGTCCCTCCTTAAGGCCTGCATCTTGCGTTCCTTCAGCTCACATCCATCACGGAAGGACTGCCAGGTGAGGTGGCTGTCACTCCAGCCCAGGCTAATAGATTCTCCAGTGGCTTTTGTTACAGCTCATGTCATGCTATTAAAACTCTGAGCCTTGAAAAAGGCATAACATATGTAGCTGAGACTTGTCAGCTCCAGGTAATCAGACGCTGCTTGGTTTCAGAAGCAGATGCAGATGAGACTAGCAATATAAATATGCAAATCACAATGGTCCCTTGTCAGCACCACTGTTCCTACCTCTAATGGCCCTCGTAGAAAGTCTGTTTGCTCAGCTCCTACTTCCAGTGCTACATCGACAGAAGCAAAGGGGCGGCTGGCCATCTGCTGTCGCTCCCGCATAAGTTGCTGATGGGGAAAAAATGATGTTTTAACAAAACATTAAAAAATGCACCACATATTAGTTTGCCCCACTATACCTCCCATTAAAACATAAGAATGCAAATGGCATGCAAATAGTAATATTTGTAATATTAAAGGAAGAAAGTTATACTAAATTATCATCATCTATATTTACTTGACAACTGAGCCCAGAGGCCTTATGTTGTCTACAAATGGTCTTTCAGCTTGAACTCTCATGAAATCTCCAAATGAAAGCTTCCCTAACTGGCTAAATAACTTTGCTATTTGTGTAAGTTGCAAGCGAATATGGGAAATGGTTGGTAAAAATAGTTGAAGTCTAATTCCACTGATAATGCATGCATTAGAACACCTGCCAAGAACAAGTCCACTTGGCCTTCAAATTTTCATACTTCACTACTAAGCCAGATGGAGTTAATAGTGTCAGGACTCATAATTTTATGCACTGTCTTTTCTGCAGTTACTTCTATATGAAGAATAATGTGTCAGCATTGGGAAGCCTGCATCAGTGTATTTGAATACGATCAGCTATGCTCACAGAGCTTGTATAATCCCTTCCAATCACACCAGCGTGCACAGAAGTCCCAAGCAAAACCACAAAGCTAACTCATATTTCTTCCTCCATCTGTAATTATAATGCTTATTAAACTATGATGAATAAAAATGATGACCAGCACTAGATATTACAGATCTTACTTCACTGGTTCAGTGCAACTAATAAAAGCATTATTAAATATTTAAAGTGAATGAGTCATGCAATTAAAGTTGTGTGCTCCTTCAACTGAACAGGATGTCACAGCATCTTGAACAGACAAAATGCTTGCAAAAATGTTTTATTAGAAAAGATCTAAGTTTCAGTTTCTTATCATTTTTCTCCCTATTATTTCTCTGGAAAGCTTAAAACATTAGAAACTGGTATTTGAATGTAAATGACACTCGCACTGTGACATACTGTTCATAAAAGCCTTTGAAACAATAAAAGGTATGCAAGCAAATATTTGCTAGCAGCTTACTAATACACACTCTTGATTTAAGGTCCGTTACAAAGCAACAAGCTCATTTTGTAATACTTCTCATGCATTTTTCCTTGACATGCATTTTAAGATAGTCTATAGAAATCTAAAGAAGCACTGGTAACATTAACATCAAAACAGTACAGTAGTCTCCTAATGCATACCCAGTACATTCCTAAGGCCTGGGTTTTACAAACATGCAGTCTAATTGTCAATAAGCACCTGCTCAAATGGGCTCGCGGTATATCATACCAAGAGGACAACGGATATGTCTTTGGGTGAAACTGCGTGGTTTACACCCACAATAAATAAAAGATTAATTTCAATATCTAGATGGTTAAAAATTAGTTTTTTAACCCTTCATTCAAATATGAAACTGCTCATCTCTGTATACTGATTTACAGCAGCAGTGATTTGCATCAATACAATATATTCATAGATTTTACAGCCAGAAAGAACTACTATGATCCTCCAGTCTTACCAACAACTTGACAAAGACCACAAAAATTTAAAGCATAAAATACTGAGTGGCTACATGCTAAAATTACGATATCTAGCTCCTTTTCTTCCTAAAATAACAAAAATTAAAGAAAACAATGTTATTAGAGCAGTCCTGCCATATGGAACTCATTACAGTACAAGTCTACAGAGCTATTGGCAAATGCTTACTTTTTAATGGGAAACCAAACATTGTTTTAAACAGATAGAATTGCTTGGGGAAAGTAGTTAAATGAGCAGAATAACCTATGCTCCAAATGTGCAAACAATTGTTTAAAAGATTTACTTAATATAGACTATAAAAGAATGCGTATTTGATCTGCTGTCTGTGTTTTAAGGCTAGCAGTTTTCTTCACCTCTGCTCCTGGTCACACGTTCAGTAAACCCTTTTCATTCACAAGGTAGTCACTGTAATTTTGATACATTCTCATTTGAGAAGAGTACTACGAAGATTCTTAATTAGGTCTGTAAACAACAATGAAAACTTTAAAATGTTCAGCTGCCCATGAAGTGCTGCTGAGTTTGGCAGCTGAGCACTTGCACATCAAAGAAACGAGCTCTATTCAAAATACTGCTTCTTTCTGTTCAGTATTTTAAAGCTCCCTGTAAGGTGCAGAACAGGAAAAATCAGACACAATGAGGAGAAAGACAGGAAGATATGATGTTTAAAATCAGTTTTGTGGCTGGAAAAAGTCACTAAATCCCACCATCTGATACTGTTGATGTATGAAGGCTGGGACAAAGGCAACGTTCCAGCTATAGAAAGCCTTGTGAGTTAGATTATCACATGGCAGGTGGCATGCAGGTGTGCCACCCTGTGCTCCAGTCACATACTGTTTTCATGTAGTCCATACTGGTATGAGGAAATTACCTGTAATTCAGCCATAGGCCAAGAAACAGGGAAATTCTCTGAACATGGGTATGAGCAGAAGAGTGAAAAAACTCTTCCTTACCTTTTTCTCAGCAGTCAGAGTGTTTAAAAAAAACCAAAACAACCACATAGATTTCATCATAGCTGAGGCAGAATAAACATGGGATTGTGGAAAGTGGAACTACGCTGGTGTTACTTATACACTCATATCCTCAAAAATTTACTGCATTTAAAAATCATACAAAAAAAGTACATACTTCTTCAGTGATTAGGGATATGTACTTGGAGACAAAGGACAGATGGACATTATTAACATGCAATATTTGAATATTTTATCACACAATTTATAATATTCAGAATTAAGCACATGCCTAAATATTCACTTAAAACTACAGGAAATTCAAAACATTACTTTCTCAGCACAGGACTGAGAAATTCAGTGAGCATTTATCTGACTGAGCAGACAACCAATTCCAAAGTCTACCATAATTTTAAATCTCATTAAGTACAGGAGTATTGACAAGATTAATTTTTTAGGCATTTCTATTATTTTGCAGCAATTTCAAAGTATTAATTTATATCCTGTTAAATAGGTTTTCTTGTAAAGTATAGAATCATATTTGTCATCAGTGAAGAACGCTAAGATATTACGATACTATAAATTAGTTCAATTTCTCACTAAAAACCCATATCATTTGAGAACATTTCTTTAAAAAACAACCATTTTGGCATAATTATTCCTGTGTCATGGAAATATACACCTGATTCTCCAGGGACATGTCAACATCTTCATCCACAGATCATGTTGTTTTGGCACACTAGTCAAACAGGTACCTTTGAAATAGGACCTGCTTCCCCATCTAGAAGTATATCACCAGAAAGTATTTGCCTGGGCATACAATTCAATTTTACCATTGATCAAAAAAATTCTCCTGGGGGATACTTCTCCTCTGATCAATGCAGTTTGGAGTGAATTTAAATGTTCCATAGCATCTTGTATAATCGTGTATGAGAAAATAAATTTGCAACATTCTTATTTGGGTAGAAATGTTTCATTTTATTTCTTTTATTTTGGTTGATAACATTTAGACTTACTTTCAAAATATTTTAACGCCCATATTTTATTCATGTACAATAAAACACTCAATGCAAAACACATATTACAATGATTTAACATTGACAGAATACAACATTTCAGCAATCCCAGGCTGACATGTTTCAAATCTTTTGTATTTTAGGAAGTGTTACCATTTTGCTTCTTTTTCCTATTTAGAAGACTCTTTTTCTTTTTTTTTTTTTTAAGATCAGTCTCTCATGTGGAATAGGATACTGTTCTTCTGACTAGCACTGCTTTTTCTGTGCTCTTCTCTTCACCTTCCAGTATAACTGTCCTAGAAAAGCCCTAATTGAAAAAAAAAACTAATAAAGTACATGAGATGTTAGGAACTAGGACAGGGGTACTTTCTCTTTGTTATACAGTAACAGACATTCTTGAGGGACTGATATATTAGGATAACTGAAAAGAATGAGACCATTTTAGTGCCATAGCAGGGTGAACAGAAAAATCCTTTTCAAGATCTTTCTGTTGCGGTTTGGCATCTTTCTGGGCTAGTTTAGCCCACTGGCAAGCAACGTACCTGTTGGAGTGAGCCATAAAGCGGGCACAGACAAGTGTGCATGCCCACGTTCATGGGGCAGCTTGACAGCTAGGCTAGGGATAAGCAGGTGGCAAACACTTCTAAAAATGTTAGGAAGATTCTGACTGCCAGACCAAAAAAGTTTTCCATTTGGCTGTTTAGAGCCAGGCAGTCTCAGCACCCTATTTCAGAAATGAGGAAGAATATGGCAGTTGAAAGGGTGCCTATCATTTTACCAACAGCAATAACTGCCTAGGTTTTCTAGGTTTTCCTCCTTCACANTTGTACCAGGAAATTCATGACTTTGTCAAGATGAGTATTCAAAACTGTGAAGAATGGTAATTCTGCAATCTCTCTGGCAAGTGCTCTCCAGCCCAGTGCTGTGCTACCCTCCCAGTGACAACCATTTTCCAAATGTCTAATCTGAAATTCCTATTCTGCTTATTCATCATCCAGCTCTGACTTGTCTGCAGTTACAACTTGGTCTCCTCCTCTCCTGTTTCTGTGCTGTCAACTGCTGATGTGAATAACACCAAAGGCTACAACAAAAGCGTTAACAATGCCATGCATTAAATTGGAGTTCTATACGAAAAGTGTTTGCAGTGAGAAAAAATGTCAAAACCTTATGGAGAGTTGCACTGACTAATTTCTGATCGCACTGCATTTGAAAAACTCAGAGGGTTAAAAAAATTAAAAACATATGTAAATCGATAGCCCTGCAAAAACAGAGTGTCTCTATAAGCAGTGCAATTCAGTCATTCATCACATATTCTTGAGGTTTCTTGTTGCCATATCTAATCAACAGAAGTAACTTAAATGGGTTTAAATGACTACACAGACCTGAGTGGACCACAGGCATTTTGGTTAGAAAAACAATTTAATTCTCTTCAAAAATCTTAAATTCTCACTCTCAAACTGAATTATACATAGTGATATTTCAATGAAGCTCTGATTATTTGCTTTAATTTGCACAAGACAAAGATTGCCTTCTCTGTAACTTTTCTCATTGTACCTCTCGGTGTTACAAATCTCTTCAAATTAAATTAGCTATTTACATAGCTGGAAAGGAGAGCAATTTCTTATTTCCATGTTGAATAACGCATTTGACTTGGTTAATTTCCAAATCAGCTGCTTTCACTGGAAAGGCATATCATAGCCATTAAACTACTTGGTTGATTTTCAGAGGAGCAGATACAGTGACTTTAAGAGACGGACAAAAGCCGGCTTAGGAAACCAAGCAGCAGGAATAACCATACTTATGACAGTAGTCTGACACCCTGGATTCATTCATTCTCTCCATCAGGAACTTCCTAAATGATCCTGGTCACTTGCTTTCCTTGTGCCTCATTTCCCACTCCGTTAAGTGGAAAGTGCCCTGACATGAGTGCATTGAGGTAGGCAATGAGATATTACAATGATGGACGTAGTGTAACATGCTATTTGCACTACAAAACAGACTCTACGGAAACTTCCTAATATATCAGGCCCGTTTCCACACCACTTTCTTTTAAAAATGCCTGAAGAAAAAGTGCTTTCAGGTGTCTGCAAAGATCTGCCATGGGAAAAAATGAGAGGAGTTATACTTCTTGTCCTAGCTTTATACTGAATAAAATAAAGGGTTATTTAAACTAGACATAGTCCAGCAAACAACAGCTAAGACATACTTAAAATACAGTGTACACATCCCAAAAAATAACAGATCCAAAAGGTCAAGTTTTTATGTATCCCTTTTGGAAACCAAATACCAGTCGTCTGTAATTTCCCTTGAACAAATCAAAAATTGGAAAAAAAGATGAGCCCTGAAAAGGTCATTTTGTTGCTAGATCCAAGGAACAGACATTTAATGTATTGCACATTAGCAAGTAAAGAGCAAAATGTGAATCTACTGTGACTTCAGGTTTTGGACCTTTCTGATTCTGGAATAGAATTCCCATCTCTAAAACACTCAGAGTATGAAAAGCTGCTTATTACAATGGAAGTGGTGCCCTGCTTTATGCTTATTTGCCAGTAATTTATGGAGCCTCATGTTACAATGAAGTTGTGATCAATCCTTCAGAATTTTTCCCTAGAGATAGTTTAGCATAGGAAGATTTGTTGGGTGCTAAGAATCAATAATAAGCTCAAAATTCAATTCGCTGCTTTCAAGTTTAACAAGTGCTAAACAAGACCTGATCCTATTATCTCCTTCACTTAGATCTCTATGAATCCACATTGCATGTTGACACAGCCCGGTCACCACAAACATTTTAAAGGTTCATCTAGAGGTACTTATGTCTTTCTGTAGGCCTTGCTAACCCCAGAATTGCACTCTTCCCAATCAAGGGGGTTTAAAAATTCCTCTCAGCAAACTGTTGATTATTTTGCTGTTAGCTAGCAGAACCATTTTCAATTCACAGAAAATTTCTAAAAATACTTATTCTGCAAACTAATTCTGTGTACAGAGAAAAAGAGAATGAGATCCACTAATTATGTATGTTAAAATGTTTCCACATAAGACATTCTACTAGATTTGCCCAAGGACATTTATTTATAAATGAATATATTAAAATATGTGTTAAAACTAATTATTTCAGAATATGAAAGCGAGATTCAAGCATCATATTATGCAAACTACTCTGGAACTCTTTCATTTAGAATGGTGTCTCATAAATAATGCTTTTCAAAATGTCTTCTAAAGAATTACTCACACTGATAGTGTAGTAGTTTAAACGTTAAGTGCCATCTTTGTAAGTGAAAGAGACACAGTATGAAACTACCTTACGTTAACAAAATCTCAGTGCACCGTATCCACATTATTAAGCTACTGCTTTTGAAACAAGGCCTCATGGATATTATTCATTATTATCACAACTGTTAAAAACTGCTTTAGTTACTTACCTTAGACAACAGATGTCAAGTTGATAGTTCCCAGCTCTGAAATAAAGTGTTAGGCCGTTCCTACGGCAATTCAGTAAAGATAGTAAATACGGTCTAATAAAAGAAACTGGGAATAAGTGGTACCTCATGAGATCACTTTGTCCACCTCTTTGCATTGACCTTTCACAAAGGCAGGTCGCAGTGTGATTATGATCAGATGTATACATTTCTTAAAAAGGCCCCAGTGATGGAGGTTCTACAGTCACTCCAGAAGTCCGGAGTGCCTGATGATCCCCATGCTGGAAAGGTCTTTTCTAAAATTTAAATTAAATCTCCATGCTGACATTTAAGTCAATTGTTTCTTGTCCTGTCTACAGTGAAGAGCATTCCCCGTATACAACTGAGAAAAAAAAGCCAAACAAAACTCTTCTCCTTTAAAGGAGTTCTTTATAAATTTGAAGTTTCCCTTCAACCTTCTCAACTTTAAACAAACACAGGTTTGTAAGTATTATCTCACCACCCCTGCTCCCATTTTCAGTGCTCCCCTCTGTACTCTCCAAGTGCTGGACACCTGTCAAAGAGTACAGCCTCAAACCTCACATAGCTTTTGATAATATGTTGCTGCAACAGAAGTATGGTGACTTATATTGACTTCTGATTGATGATAATTCCACCTAATTTTTTGAATATCGTTACCAAGCTCATTGCCCATTTCCCCCTACCCCTTTTTTGCAGATGGTTACTTCTTTCTCAGTGCAGAATCATGTATTTGCCACTTACAGAATTGTGGAATTGCAGCTTTCCAGTGAATTATTCCGGATTCCCCCATCTTCTTTTGTACAGATTATAATTCTGATTTATAACTAGAACTACTCCAAGAAAACAGTTTTACATTCACTTCCTTTTTATCTAAAAGGTCTGCTGCTCTGTTGTATCAGGAAATCGGTTTGGCTTGACATGATTTATACTTGAAAAAACAACTTTGAATGCTACTCATATCTTCACTTTCTTCTAAATTCTTGCAGATTATTTAAAAATTGTTTATTCCAATAACTTCTTAAGAATTAATGATAAATTTGCTGGTGTCTAATTGTCCAACCCTTCCTTTTTCCCCTTCTTTCCTAAAATAGCAATTGCAGTCATCCCTATCTTGAACTTCACTTGTCCTAGCTGAAGTCTCAGAGATAACCCTTACAGGCTCTGGGATCTCATGCATGCTTAGCCAATTCTCTAAATATTCTAGAATAAATTTATTCAGGCTATCCAATCTGAAAATATTTAGCAAATATTCTCTAACCCATCTTTCTACATTGCTGCTTGATATTGTATTCTTTTTTCACTGTAGGTACTAACAGACTTTTAAAGAGGCCTTAATCAAAGTGCTTTTTAAAACACTCTTTCCTAGCACAGACAAAGTCAGAAAGATGGGGTGTACATACTATTACTTTAAAGAGAGGTTCAATTGCAGGACAAGTATATTTTAATTTGCAAATAATGTCAATCCATTTTTTAACCTGCAAGACAACAAAAAGGGTAGGCACTGGATTTTTTCCTATGAGAACTGATGTGAAAACAGACGGTCCAACTTATAATGACTGAATTGAAGCTATGCCAGTTTAGTAAAAGCAGAAGTTTCTGAAACATACCTGGACCTTAGACCACATAGTGACTTCAGATGCTCAAAATCTTAAGAATTTTGTCTCAGATGAGATGGAATCCAAGGTTTATATTTATTTTTCTCCACTATTTTCTTTCTACCTTTTTTTTTATTAAATTGTAACATACAAAGTGAAAAATTATGAAAGAAGAGAAATAAAACATACTGAGCAGGAAAACTGGGCTGTACTCCAACAAAGGTGAAGTTTGCCTTTATTATTACCTCTAATTCTTTAAAACCATTTATTTGTTATTTGAGATTACCGGTACACTGATAAAGTGACAATGTAAATGAAACACTTTAAGCACAGCATCATTGCCAATTATACAACTATTCTAAAGCGGTACTTTAGAAGATACTTAAAGCACAAATGACGTTACCATTAAGGAAGGTAAACTGATGAGGTACCATGACTGATGCCTTTAAATGTTTTCAAGCTTTAATTCTTAAAATATTAAGCAAAATAACAATCATTTTCACTGCCTAGCAAAAGGGACCAAAAAGAGGTAGACTTACCAGCGGTCCTGCTGTCTCAGAGTGGAAGTGCCCTGATCTACATGGATCCTCAGTGTAAGGAGGCAAATAGCTTTGCTATTACAAGCTGAAGGGGCATGCCGCGGTACCTTGTGCTATGGTGCTGGGTGAGTAAAGTGCCTCTAGGCAATCCTTACAAAAGTTGAGCCTGGGTTACTTGGTTACCTGCCTCCCACTTCCTTAAAAAATGAGACTCAACCTGCCACTGATAGCCTTTTTATTTCAGTTTCCCCACCCAGGAGAAGCTCTAAACCCCAGTATTTTTCACATCAACAACCCTGTTATGGTTTGAAGAACCCAGAACAATTTATTGTTGTTTAGACAATTATTCTATCACCCAATGACCCCTCCCCACCGAGGAAGGGGAACTGGGAAAAAACAAGGAAACCCGAGGGTTGAAACATAAACAAGATTAATTAGAATAAGTCTAGATAATTAACATTAATAATACGAAAGAAACAATATTGATCCCAATACCAATAAAATATACAAGGATTATACTCAGCCCATTCTGTCAGTGGAAAGCTGTGCACTCCCAGCAGGGGACACCAAATGTGGGACACTGGAAGCACTACGGCTTTGGGAGGAAGGGAAGGGCTCAGGGGTCCGGCACTGAGGCAAGACGTTCCCAGGACTGCAGTCATCACAGAAGAGAGAGAACTCTTCAGCAAACTTTCTAATTTATATTGAATGTGATGTTCATGGTATGAAATAATCCTGTTGGCCAGCTTGGGTCAAGTGCCCAGGTCTCACTCCTCATCCCCGCACCTGGCTAACTCAAAAGTACCGAGACATTGAAACCCACGCACCATAGCTGACTATAAAGTAAATATTTTCCCAAATTCAGACATTAGAGTCTTCAGTTTTCCCTAGCATTAGAAGAGACCTTACTGAAAAGTAAAATTACTGAAAGAGAAATTAATCCTGTGTTGCTCAAACCAGGACAAACCCAATTATGAATCATTAGTAAAGCCACAGTTTTAAGTTAAAGCCAGGATCAGGAAGAGTGAAAAAAAGTCTGGTCACTCAGAATGTACAGAAAATCCTTATAACAAGTCCTGTCCACCTGGCATTTTCAGCAAGAAGGGGTTTATCTAATCAACATAAAACTAGGATACCAATCTGAAACCTGGTGCTTGTCCAAAGAAATATTCCAAACTTCATGTATTTGCTCACCATACCTATTACATTCAGGTCAGCAAGAATTTGGCACATACAGTTAGTGGGAACGGCACGTGGCCACAGCCAACTCATTTTGTGCAGGGGAGCGAACGGCTTTGAAACAGATGCAGTTCTGCTATCTGATCAGAGTAATAATGTGAATTAAAGCAGCTCTCCTTTGTTCGTGTTCTTTTTAACTTTGAAACAACTGATTTAGCAGATGTGAGATGTTACACCTTTTACTGGTGGTTGCTCAAGAATACTCGAACATTAAGTTGATTGCAAGGCCTTCCACAAGGCAACTGACCAAGAAACCAAGGCCGTTTGCCCTGAGTTCAAACAGGAAAATATGAATAACAAGAAGCTGCTAGATAATGAAGTCTGAAGCTTGTAATATTTTAATGGAGAATTATTTTAACTGCTACCTAGTAAACTACAGCTACTGAAGGGACTAGAACCTGTCTAATCTCCTAAAATATTTAGGCTACGTCAGAATTTCAGAAACAGAGGGCTTCCAAGCATAAAATGCCCTAATTCTACAGTCTAAAATCCAGTTCTGAATTAAGCAGCACAAACACTTATTCCAAGAGACCATCGTGGCAATATCTGTAGCAGCAGAAGTCACATTGTTATTCTCTTTATCTTGATAGTAATTTTGTGCGCAATCCAGCTGCAAACAAGGAAATCTGACTTTCCCAGTAGTGTTCCTACAAGGGGTTGCACCAATTTGTGTGTGTACGTACTCTACAGATTAGAAAAAAATATTCTGCAGAAGTTAATCCCTCACTGCTGCCTCACTGAGCCTTTCAATATAAAAGTGACAGAGAGTGTAAATCAAAGTACTCTGGCATTTTGAGCTCCAGTCAGACTGTTTCAAGAGAGAGAAGTGGGACAATTTAGAGTTCATCAATTATATCACATCAAATTAGCCTCCATCACTGGCTTGGCTCGACAGCTTTCATCTATTTTAATTTACAACAGAGAGGACAGCCAAGTACAGGAATGTGGCAATGACACAGTCAGAGGGAAGCACAGTGCTTTTGCTTCGCAAGAACAGTAGGCTTTTCCAGGCAGCTGCTTCAGCTGGGTCAAGATCTCCAGCCACATTCAGTTTCTTTCATTTGCTTTGATCTGACAACCCTCATCCTCATTTAAGGAAGCAATGTGCTAAACATCTTTTTAGCAGTCCTGCAGTCACTGCCTTTCTACAGACACTATTCTGTATATGTCCACCTTACACAGTGATTTACCTTTACAGTTAAATCCTTAAAATAGATGAGTACACTACTGGAATGCCATTGTAACTGTGTGTGGTTAGGACATAGGTTAGCTATGTTAAAGGAAAATCACTATCAGCACATTGTTAGAATTTGCCTTC
The DNA here is from genome assembly GCA_013398815.1 of Ibidorhyncha struthersii. Lineage (NCBI taxonomy): Eukaryota > Metazoa > Chordata > Aves > Charadriiformes > Charadriidae > Ibidorhyncha > Ibidorhyncha struthersii. The sequence continues at coordinate 387,763 of VZSZ01005130.1, read as the reverse complement.
CAACTGACAGACTTTAAAGTGGAATTTGCTGTGGTTGTGTGAAGACATTGACAGTGCAGTAACTCAAATCACAGTGAAACATGGAAAAGCATTGAAGAATCTTACACAGATATCACTTTACAAAATACTTTATACTAAGAATTCATTCCTTCGCTGTGGATGCGATCACAAGCATTGTGCATCATTTAAATCACAGTCTAGAGGCTTAGGTGGATTCAAATGGAAAACGGGCCTCGTTGCTGGCCCTCTGCCTAATGGTGAATTTGCACAACAGGGATGAAAAGCCAGCTTTACTGTTTCTACCACAATAAATACTAAGAAAGAAACCAAAAGAACACAAAGACTTTTCCACATAGCATTCAGTTTCCTTCCTCTCCTAAAGAAAACATTTCTTAATACAAGTAAATGAAAACAGGCATTTAAAAATGCACATATTGCAGTGATTACTTCACCAGAATGAGCAAGCTTCCAAAAATATATTTCCACACTCTTCCATCACAGTTTCTGTGCATACTGGCATTATGCGCAGATCTCTTTTACCTGCTTTCTTCTAATATGGCCCGTTTCCAAATTAAATATTGCAAGCTTTAGGCAAGCCAAGGTCATCTTTGCCATTCCTTTACTTCTTCCCCAAGCTTGACTTTGCTGGTAGGATTTTAAGTAGTGAACTACTAAAAGGTTTTTTATGGCAGTCTTAAAGTTGTTTTAAAATCCGTATCAGATAAAAATGCTTAGGGATAAGTAAATTACTGGAATTTCTGACTGCTGATTTTTAGAGACCCTCACATGATTTCACGAGTTACAAATACTAAGTGAAAACTTAGAGACAGTATTGTCTTTTACCTGGAATCTTAATTGGATCCTTTTTCATATGTGCAGTCTTATGCAGTTTGTATAAAGAGCAAATGAATACAACAAAATGTATTCATACCTCTCCTCTTGCAAAACTGAAAACATAAGGCATTTTTATATTCTTCCACAATATGCCCCTTTCTGCATAGGAATCTTTCACCTGCATTAGAGCGTGCCATAAATTTTTCAAGAATGTGGACTTGTTTTCTGCTATTTGTTCCAGCTGGAGTCATATTGTTTTAAAATGTCAGGGAACCTGCTATGTGTTAATGGATTTTTATATGGGCATCTGCTAAATGCTTTCAAATTTACACCACCATAATGTATGAGACAGCTGGAATTTCATTAATTGAAATTTATTTACCGAGAAAAAAACAACAACATCCGTAATTGGGAGACAAAAGAAAACAAAGATATGATCTATGAGTCAAAGGTGCCACACATCTCAATGATTTTCCTCAACAGACATATTTATCACAGTGCATGCAAAGCAAGGACTCACCCTCGGGGGCTTCTTAAAAAGAGCATGACAACTATGATTTGGCTAATTAATTTCCCCTATTTATTTGAACTTGAGGGAAATATTCTAGTATATAATGCCCAAACCTTTCAATTTAAGTTCTTGTTTTCTTACTTAGGGCTGCAGTTGTTGCTTGATTATTAACATGGAAAAAGTAATTTATTGTTTACATGAACCATTGTTATTTAAATAGGTGTGTTTTAAAAACACACATGGATTAAGGATGATATCCATCTCTGCAGAGGTACATTTACATTCTCTCTCCCATCTAAATGCAGACGGGCAAATCTTCTATCTTTGTACCTGGGTAAGGATGACTCTCAAGATTAGATTTAGCATGGCTTCAAGATGCCAAACGATAGCAGGTAAGTCTAGCGCACTGCAGAGGAGGCAGTTCCTCTCTGTGAAGCAAAGATCAGACTCTCAGCAAAGGTGAACTGAATGACCACAAGTATGTAAAGTGCAAGAGCAGCGGTGGGGTGTGATGATCTGAAACGATTGTCTGATCCTTCCCTACCACACATAAGTATAGGTGGAGTACAGAAGTCATTAAAGGTAAAACTTCTAGATAATGCCTCTATTGCAGCTTCCCTGCATTGGTGGAGAACTCTTTCTCCATCGGTGTTCAATATTTTTGACAGTGGTCAAGAAAAAAAAAAACAAAACTATTCAGATTTGGCACTGGGAATTGAGTACATTGCTAATATGGGCCCAGCTAATCCCATCAGGAGATGAGAGAGAAGTTTTTCCTTATGTGGTTAGATTGAATCACGTAATATAGGTTTTTTTTTTCCGCAGCTTCTCAACCACTAGGAAATCTTACTTTGGTTGCTCAATACAATTATTCCTTATGCCATAATTACAGGAGGAGCGCAGTGTGGAGGACTAATTTGGAAAGGCCAGTTTGGAATCAGAGAATAGAAATCAACACAGCGTTGTTGGGATATGGGTTGGAAAGACTAGCATCAGTTGTAGCTCCAGAGAGGTCCTAACAAATAATTTGGTTATGTTTGGCAATTGGCCACATTATTTTTTTCAAACTTATACATGGTTCAAAATGCAAAGAATTATATTGTCCCCACAGGTTATTTTTTTACCATGTTATGAATATTCAAATGAAGTAGGAAAAGTTTTAATATTTGGGGGTTTTGACAATATATATATTTAGCATCAAGTTACAATTGCCAATATCCATGAATCAAATACAAAAATCTACCCTATATAAGCACTCCAAAATGGCTATTTAACATTAACTGCTTTGGGCATGCTCCAACACGAAAGGTGGGCAAACATAATATTAGCAAATTTAGTTTCATACAGGGATACTCTTGTACCTACAAACCATTGATTGTAAGACTACAGCCTTATTAGAAAAGAAAGATGAATAATTTTGAAAAAGTGTTTGAATATTTGCCTTGCTTTATAATTTATCGGCATTTTGATTCTCTTCCATTTCAATTCTGATGAATGAATCTTATGATTTCAACAGTAAAGATTTGCTTGCAGTTATATTTCACTGGCCTTTAAACTAACGTGCATTCATTCCTGTCCTACAGGCAAAAGTCATTTTTGAATTCCTCAGTCTTTGGTGGAGGGAAATTTTGACCTAATTCTCTGCAGCTTTAAAGGCAAAAGATGTCAATGATTTTTAAACATGACTTTTTGAAGGCAAGTGCCATAAAAGGCACTCCAATAAACAAATAAACAATAATAAATGAAAAGAAATACATTTAAATTGTGGTAGATAAAATTATTTTCTTTGAAAGTGGAACCAGTCATATCCCATAAATATAATCTTCCAATTCCTGCACCAACACTTTAGACACATAGTGGCTACACCAATTAAAACAATTTGAGAGTGTATCTGTTTTTCTTTATTATATAAGGCAGTACCAGAGTCCTCAGATAACAAAATATATTCTCAGCTGTAGTCTCTCTTCCTATGTTGAAAATAAAATAGGTCCCATTGACCTGTTGAGCACCTAATATTTCTGACAATCAGTTTATGTATGCTTCAGCACGGATTTAAAAATATGGTTTTATTTTAAAAACTCTAGCTTCTTTGATTGCAAAAGTACAGGTTGTATGATTTAGTGCTCAACTCGGAAATGAATGGTGTTTGTATCTGACTTAGTCCAGAGGAAAAAAAATCATTGGAATTCACAGATGCAGGAGCACAGATCCATATACACTAAACACTCCAGCTACTTAGTCCTCTTTTCTTCATTTATATTCAATGAGTCAAAGCTTACTGCAGCTGAGTATCTCAATTATTATCATTTTTTAAGTCCCTGCATTCTAACCACATTACATACACAGCACAGATCAGGTCCCTCCCTAATCACGTCCTGCCCAATCTTCAGAAAATGAAACGTGAAACATATAATGTGAACTACACCGATAGTAAGAGTTGGTGTCACTCAGACTGACAAGGCCTGAGATATGCTAAACTAGAATCATGTACACAAGAAATAAAGTTAGCGATGACGAGCAGAATCAAGGAAAGTGCTCAGCACAAGCTGAAAAAGTGTCACATTTATTTTTCTCAGATATTTACTTCCCATGTCACCAATGTGCTAAAAAAATATATGATGGCATTCCGCATCTTATCAATGAAAAATACCAATTTTTTAGTTCTCAGTCAATGATAAATTCTGATTTGATTTTCTGATAAATTTTAAGTTCTGTTTCTGCAAATATTTTTGCATTCAATCACATATAGAGAACATGGAGGCCTGTAGATATTATTATACAGTTTGATTCACCTTGAGTATTAACGTAACAAAATATTTAATTAGTTAGAGGGATTTGCATCAAGGAACCAAAAAAAACACTGTTAAATCTCATGGAATAAAAGCGTTGCCTTTATGTTCTCACCCACTACCTATATTATGCATCTTATTAGTTTTTATTTGGTATAATTAGAAAATTTAAAAAGTTCTTCATATCTTTCTTAATGTAAGACATACCTTGAATATTTGCAATATGTAGGAAATTATTATTATATACAATTATTTAAGTGGCCACACCAGCACATGTAATAATTGTACCAGCATTTACTGCAAGTGCAATTAGGAAAGAATGGCAGGATATTGGCATTATTTTTTCCCACAGTGGAAAATGGGTTGTTTCAAACACTGAGTTAGATCTAACATGTTTAACATGACTTTTTTTTAGTAAGACAAAGTAAGCCTTACACAGAACGAATGCAAACAATTTACATACATAGAGATGTCCCAAATTTTATGTATTCTATTTAATGCATATTAAATAGAATACATAATTAAAATACATAATATACATTGGAATATGCATATTTCCAATGCATATTAGGCTTTCACTGCTGAGTGAACAAGACTTTGTAATACAGCTGGAAAGTCAACTGAAGAATCATCTTGGCTACAGTCTGCTAGACAAGCCAAGATACCTGTAAGCCCGTTTCTTCTTCTGGAAAAAGAAGTGTCAAGTCACTCAGCAATACGCTACAGAGAGGGAAGATGGGGGAAAGCTAGAGCTAAACCATATAACATGTCCTCATGTGCTGCATGACGGTGGGTGGTAATGTCAAGCTCTCCAGCCAGCTACTGTGTGATAGATAGAAATACACTCTTGCGGATGGAGGGAATCGATCACACTTGCTCTACACAGTACAGAGCCGTGGCATCTGAACTGCAGGAAGAGATTACACCTGGATGTAACCCACGTTTGGAGCTGGACACAGATGATGGAGAAGAGCACTTCATGCTCCCTGGGAATTAGAGCTTTCAGAAGGTATGGCAGCCTTCTGAACATTTCAGAGATCAACGTTCACCTGACCGGAAACAAAATCATTCAGTTTTTCATGCACTCATTAGAAATTTTCCCTGAAGTATCTCTCTTCTCACACAAAGCTGACATTTAGATAAAGTAATATTTTTGAAAAGAAAAATACGCTATTTAGCCTTAGTAACAAATAATGACAAACATTTAGCGTAGGGAGCACTGCCATCATTTCCAGGATTTTACTTACCCTACACACATTTTTAACTCATTCAGAAATGTTTCTGATCCTAACATACATCACAGAATAACATGAACTGTTATGCACAAAATAAACAAAACTGAACTGTGTGGAGTAAGACACAGCGAAGATGAGAGGTGACACCCAGTCTACTGAATTTACTCTGAGATTTTTTTGCTAATCTTGTATTTCCAGATGATGTTTTGGCCCTTTTTTCATACATACTCCAGATTGGCAGCTGTGACTCAGCTGTACAAAACAGCTCTCATATTTTCCTCTCCTGAGGCACTTCTCCTCCAGAAGCAAACTCATTTAACGTCACCTCAGCTGCCACTGGCAAACTCACCGGCAGTGCAGAAGAATCAAGCTGTGATGTGATGAGATCTAGCACTCCCTGAGCACGTCATTTATTTTTGTGATGAAGTAAAAATAAAGGCTGGACCTACAGTTTACTGTATGTGAAAAGAACATGTAACGCCACTTCACCCGGACATAAATTACATTTACTTTTCAAAAAGTAAACCTCTATGCAAAACCTTACTGTGTGCCATGCATTCTGTTGTGTCAGCTGCATTTCTCAAAGAAAATTTCCTTGTTTAAAAGAAATGCCATCAGCAACAGTCCTGTGTATATATATGTGGCTCAATACAGAATTTTTTTTAACACTTCCATACAGTTTCTAATAAAAGGTCCCATTTTTAGCTGCAATTGCATACCAGGTTGACACAAACACATCAAACAACTGGGCGTTACCTGTGGGCATATTGCTATTTCTGCTAAAAAAATACAAGGCTTTGATGCAAAAGTTTGCAAACATTGACCAGACTTGGGCTATGTGAAAGTGTCCTTAAACACCTGCCTGCTTTCCACAGAGGTGATTTTGGAGGGCTCTGTTTTAACTTGGAACTGCAGACAATTGTGTGCTGTTAGTCTAAAACTACCAGTGCATAATACGGAGCTTGGCTACTGTGTTTCTTAATGCAAAATGACATGGAACATTATTTGCCACATCAGGAAAAGCTGAAACTATGCCCTGAGGCAAAACATCCTGAGTCATAATTATTCAATTATGATGTTTAAGATCATCCACTGTTGTGTGAGCGCTGTGAAAAGGAGGCATAATGAAGTGGGTTACGCCAGGTCTGACATTTCACCCTCCTTTCTGATCATGCTGACTTTGGGGATTTAACTCAGTTCTGTTGTACAGTTCTGTGTGGCTTATTATTATTTCCATTTCAATATTAAACTAGAACATGTCTGAATCTGTTATGGAAGTGTTTCATGCTATATTAAAAAAAATATAACCGCAATCTATCCTAAAGAAACACACATATACTTGAAATACTTAAAAATATTTAAAATCTAGGGAGCTGCAGAAATAGAAGAATTATTCATTTATTATTATTGTCAATAAAACCAGCACATACTGATCTGTACAAGACTGTCCATTTTCTTATTATAATGCACTACTCTGAATAAGATGATTGGTGAATGCTACCGTGAAAGAGATTATAACCACAAGAATATTTGTGCAAAACAAAAGCAGTAAAAAATAAAAATCGAATGCAAAATGTTTACAAGAGTCTTTGTCAGCTGACCAGCTCTCTTGTAGCTGCTTTAAAACACATTTACAGAACTCCTAGAGTAGCAACAGAGCTTTCAGCTAATCCTCCTTCCCAAAAAGATGTTGAGAGGGAGCAGTCTCCACCCCGCCGGGGCGAGGTCCCGGCTCAGCTTTGCCACCTGCGTGCAGCGCTGCAGCCGTGGGGGGCTCGGGGGTGCAGGAGCCATCCCTCCTCTCCCCTCCACAACCCGTCCTGTCCCTCCTTTCCTACCTTTCACGGAGGTGACTCTGCCCCTCTACTCCGCTCTGCTGAGATCCCACCTGCAGTACTGCATCCCGCCCTGGGACGCCCAACATAAGAAGGACATGGACCTGCTGGAGCGGGTCCAAAGGAGGACCACAAAGATGATCAGAGGGTTGGAGCACCTCTCCTATGAAGACAGGCTGAGAGAGTTGGGGTTGGAGAAGAAAAGACCTTATGGCCCCTTCCAGTACCTAAAGGGGCTACAGGAAAGATGAGGAGGGACTCTTTATCAGGGAGTGATAAAGAATAATAGGACAGGAACAGTAAGACAAGGGGTAATGCTTTTAAACTGAAAAAGGGTAGATTTAGATTAGATATCAGGAAGAAACTCTTTACGCTAAGGGTGGTGAGGCACTGGAACAGGCTTCCCAGAGAAGTTGTGGAGGCCCCACCCCTGGAGGTGTTCAAGGCCAGGTTGGATGGGGCTTTGAGCAACCTGGTCTAGTGGAAGGTGTCCCTGCCCATGGCGGGGGCGTTGGACTAGATGACCTTTAAGGTCCCTTCAAACTTAAACCATTCTATGATTCTATGGTAATACAGTAACTCAGTTTTCTGCCATGTTACCCCTTCCCTTTCTCTTCTCCCTCAGACAGGGCAGATTTGTGATGGTTTTGCTCTTCCCTTCAGAAATAGCAGAAGCTGCTCAGGGCAGGCTTTCCTTGCCCTGCTTCCTCAGAGACCGGTTCTGAGTTTTTGACAGACAAGGATGGGTGTGAGGAACACCTCTTTCTTCATTTTGTGACACCTCCTCCTCCCTGATGGGCACCCACGGCCATGGTGCAGAGGCAGCAGTGGTACAAGGAGAGACCAAGCTGTGGTGGTAAGCTCTTTGGCTTGGTTCACAGAATGGCAGAATCACAGAATAGTCAGGGTTGGAAGGGACCTCTGGAGATCATCTAGTCCAACCCCCCCGCCAGAGCAGGGTCACCTACAACAGGTTGCACAGGACAGCGTCCAGGCAGGTTTTGAATGTCTCCAGAGTGGTAGACTCCACAACCTCTCTGGGCAGCCTGTTGCAGTGCTCCACTACCCTCAAAGTAAAGAAGTTCCTCCTCATGTTAAGATGGAACTTCCTATGTTCAAGCTTGCGCCCATTACCCCTCGTCCTATCAATGGGTGCCACTGAAAAAAGACTGCTCCCATCCCCCTGGCATCCTCCCTTCAAGTATTTGAAAGCATTAATAAGATCCCCCCTCAATCTTCTTTTCTCTAGACTAAAGAGACCCAAATCCCTCAGCCTCTCCTCATATGAAAGATGTTCTAATCCCCTAATCATCTTTGTAGCCCTTTGCTGGACCCTCTCCAGCAGATCCCTGTCTTTCTTTAACTGGGGAGCCCAGAACTGGACGCAGAACTCCAGATGCGGCCTCACCAGGGCAGAGTAGAGGGGGAGGATGACCTCCCTCGACCTGCTGGCCACACTCTTTTTGATGCACCCCAGGATGCCATTGGCCCTCTTGGCCGCCAGGGCACATTGCTGGCTCATGGTCATCCTGTTGTCCACCAGGACTCCCAGGTCCCTTTCCACAGAGCTGCTCTCCAGGAGGTCAGCCCCCAACCTGTACTGATGCATGGGGTTATTCCTCCCCAGATGCAGTACCCTACATTTACCCTTGTTGAACTTCATTAGGTTCCTAATGTTCACCAACTATTCCCTCAATTTAGGAACAGAGACATCAAACGAGTTTGACCCCGCTTAGGAGCTGCCTGTTGGACCATGCTAGTAAGTGTACCCAGAGAGAAAAAAAAAATCAACAAAACAAAAAGTGGGCGATTTAGTCACCAACATAAGAATGGCTTGACTAGCAAAAAGAGAAAAAAACTAAAACTTACCGTTCTTCTCCTGTGACTATTGTGAGAAAAAAAAAAGAATTATAAAAAAGAATAAATTCATAATAATATTTTCCTCCTCATGGATAATGCTCAAACAGGAAATAAATAAATAAATGCACTGCAAATATACAGATGATTTCTGGAATGACAAGCTTTTCCCAGGATCCGTACACAGGCCATACCACAGCAGTAAATATTGCTTAATCCGTACAGATACGCACACAGAGCAGTAACTCTCCAAAGCAAATAATATTTTAGAAAATTTAATCTGGTTTCTTCTTAGCTGTGGGGCAAAAATTATGTGGATTTTAATAGAATGCTGAGATAAATTAAGACTACAATAAATATAGGTACAGGTAGATATCTCTTATTAAAGTAGCACATAAAGTGTGAAGCCAAAAAAGGGGCTAAAAAGCAATTTAACTGAAGAACAAAGATTTCAGGTATTAATTTATCGCCACAGAGATGAGCCTACAACTAGCACGAGCACAGAGCATTTCCTATGCAAATAGGCAACACAAGCCAGTCCTATTTTCCCTGGACATGTTCAATAAAAGGCAAACATAATATCATGGGATGAGTAAAAATCTACTCACCGATTTTCATACTGTATTGTTTTACAAAACTACAAACATTTAAAATCTAGCACTTCTGGTACAGAGAAACCAACTGGGACATGTTCTTAAATGTGACATGATACTTGCCTCAGACAGTATCCTGTGAAACATTTATTCAGGTCCGTGGCTTTTGATAACAGCTCAGCATACTGCTGCCCTTCTCCAATTTATTCTTCCAGTTTTTGATCTGCCTGCTGATTATGTCTGAGCCAGTGGTTCAGAATCTTAGTGCTTTCCATCCTGCATCTTACCATCAGCAAATTCCTTAAAGGAGAGAGGTCTCAGTGGATGATCCCACCTTCTAGCAGCATCCTACATGTTTTTAGCAAGACCAAGGCTGCTACAGTAACACAAAAAATGAAGGCTGTTATGCCAGAATTTACTGCTTGCAGGGATGGAAAAATAATTTTGGTTTTATATACAAGCAAGAAGTACGAGTCTTCTAATTTCCACCAGTGCTCTTAGCCACAGAGTTAAACCCACTGTATGTGTACTTATCAAGGAACTGTGCTACATGGAGTATTACTAGACAAAAGGGATGCAATCAAATTGAATGCCTCCTGATTTTGGCATGTGTTATGCAAAAGCAGGGGACTGGTTAAAACCCTGACTTTGAGAAAAAGATTAATTTGCATCTGCCTTCACTTTGGGAATGTGCATGAGCTCTGCCATGAAGATGGCGCGGATGGCCCCCCTGCTAAGGTCGAATAGCTTGAAAAGGAGGAAAAAATACTGGCATTACATTGACATCCTGGTGTTGTGTAAAGAACTTAAATGGCAGTAACATGGATGGTGTGCCCTTGTACCATCCATCTTGTGGGACAATCAGTATTTATTTGGAAAGACTTGCAGACTCCAGAGTAATTTGTGTGAAAAGTAGCAATTCTAAAGAAATCAGACCGGTAAAGGACAAATAACAAACCGCAGAGGCAGTCCTCACTCACATCTTTGTAAATAAATAAATAAATAAATAAATAAAAGTGAAAAATGTGTAAAACTAGCATAAAAACCAGCATCAGGGCCTCCGTATTTTGAAAAGCTAGAGTACTAATGTGATGGCAGGCATCAGAAAAAGGAGTAGACTAAGACTCCAATAATAGGTCAGTACTTTTATATTTTGGCAAAGCCAAACGATTAAAATTTCTGTTGATCTCCACTGTATATCATAATTCGTTCTTTTTCATTAGCTTTGCCTCAACAGCAGTAGCAGAATGGGAAGCAATGTGTGAAGGCAAATTTCAAGAAAGAGAAATGCAATACTTCTAATAAAACGAAAGTAACTACCATTTCGCCTAACACGTCTGTTAACAGAGGCAAAGCCCCTCGTCACGGATGTTGACTGCATATAATCTATTCACTTTAAAGTTGAATTTAATTGTATTATTATTTTTATATACAGTATATTGCGTAAAAGCCATGAGCCAAGACTTCTCTGCATTAGCTGCTGTGCAAACAAAGGAAAGGAGGAGTTTATGGTCCAGGGAGTTTATATTATAATTTCTTAATTTTTGATGAAGAGTAAAAGAGAATCTGAATGAGGCATTCGGGCATTCAAAAACAGAAAGCATTTAGCTATATAATGCATCTTCTATTACAATTCTCAGTCTGTGTTCAGAAAACACCATTACCAGACACACTGAACACTGCTATAAACTGACAGTAAAGAGGATAAAATTCTCTTTAGGTAGAAATGCCTGAACTACTACTAATGTCAATGGAATCGTGCCTATTTAAAAGATAATTTCGATTCACTACCAAAAAAAAAGGTGGCAGCAGAAAAAAATACAGCCAAACAAGCAAAAACCACACACAATCAACAGACTGTAAATTACTAATATCCATTAGAAGACTTTTTTTTCCTATAACCGCAAAACTAATTTTGCTTCAAAATAAAATAGAAGTAGTAATCACAATTACTGCTTGACTGCTATTTTCTGGACCCAAAGTCTCACTGGAGGTTCTGGGTTGGTAAAAAGAAGAAATCTAATGGTGCTTGCTGTACTTTTCTATCTGTAGTGAACACTGGGAAGCGCAAAGAAAAACCTGCTCAGAGCTAAGGAGCTATGGATTTTATGTCTTCTGTGAAACTAAGGAAACAGAAATAAAGGTATTTGATTACTATAAATTAATAAAGGACTTCTTTCCACATACAATGTATGCTCACGTATGCTCACTATAAAGATTTAGAACAACTGGAAATGTTTTAAGCTGCAAATCAGAATCTTATTTAAGAGTAGAAAGACTGAGTCACGTCCCTTTGCCCTCCCAAGATCTTTATCTGCTGCCTTTAAAGGATATTTCCAAATTAAAAACTCAATAGTCTATCCACATATCAGTATTTTACTGAGTTACTAAGCACATAATCAGGTAAAATATAATGTCACAAGTTCCGTATCCTGACACACTACATTTATATAATTTTTGAGACATTGATAACATAAGGTAAATATTATTATACATTAAACTTAGCACTTGATAGTACCATTACCCAATTGTATTTCTTGTAATGACAGAGCTAAACAAGTAATCATCACTATTGGATCTTAAATATAATACTAGACTTGAACTCTCTTGTAAGTCAATAATCAGATTCCCAAATTAATAACTATCACAGGAAGGGAACTTCCACAGGAAGAGAACTGCTACAGAAACCTTGTGCCTACTGAGACTGTCAAAATTTCAAAATCTGATGAAATATTTTTGCAACTAAATCTGAGTTTTAAAAGTACCTCTTAAACTTTAATTTAACTAAATGAAAACATTGCTGGTCTGGTTCTGCTCCCTCATGGTGAATAGCAATATTTCTTTAAACTGACTGAAATGTATTCTTGAGATTAATTGTAAGAGGCAGTCAATTGCTTACATGGTCATTATTCCTATTAAGTAATTTCCTTTGAGCAAAAGAGGAAAGCATTATATTTTCGAGAATTACAAAAGTAACAAAAATTTTCCAAACTGTGGAAGATAGAATTCGACTAGTACAAAAAAAAAAATTTAATAATAAAGCAACCATTCTTTCAGCACGTGCATACAACAGTTTTGAAATTAATCTTTAAAATTACTTTAAGATTTAATAATTATATGTAAGTGAAAATGAACGTGTAGTGTGATAATGCCACCACTGGGTGATATCATCTGAGTCTATTATTCAGCAGAGCAGAGAAATATCAAGAAATAATTGGCCTGAAAACTCTTATTTTAATTGCTCTGCACAGCCCTGGAAAGCGAGTTTGATGCATCTAATGTCAAGGAACATATCCAATTCTGAAAATGAAGCAAAATGGATCAGGCTGGTCATAAAGAAATCATAAGCACTGAGCCAGGGTATGCTAAACCATCTTCTAAACAAATAGGAACAATTTTACTATACCAAGTGACAACAAAAAAACCCAGCTCCCATAGGCTCATTTAGCATTAAAAGAATATTTAGACTCATGAACTGGCTATGGGGAGGTTGTTCAAGGTTGGAATTCAAGGCTGGAGTAAACCAGGACAGCCATGAGATCTGAGGGAAAGCAGCTGGTGGTGAGAAATACCAGAAGAGACTGGAGGCTTTTAGTCTACGCAGAAAACAATTAGTACTCTGCCTTCTTCAAACCACAGGAGTGACTACAGATAACTGAATGTGTTGCTACATATATAGATGCATCTTTCCTAGTATCCCCTTCTTTCCCACATTTTCACAGAATCACAGAATGATAGGTGTTGGGGAGGACCTTCAGAGATCATCTAGTCCAATCCCCCTGCCAAAGCAGGCTCACCTAGAGCAGGTTTCATAGGAACGCGTCCAGGCGGGTTTTGAATATCTCCAGAGAATGAGACACCACCACCTCTCTTGCAGCCTGTTCCAGTGCTCTGCCACCCTCAAAGTAAAGAAGTTTTTTCTCATGTTGAGATGGAATTTCCTGCATTCCCATTTGTGCCCGTTGCCCCTTGTCCTGTCGCTGGACACCACTGAAAAAATTCTGGCCCCATCCTCTTGACACCCGCCCTTTAGATATTTATAAGCATTGATGAGATCCCCTCTCAGTCTTCTCTTCTCCAGGCTAAAGAGACCCAGGTCTCCCAGCCTTTTCTCATGAGAGATGCTCCAGTCCCTTGATCATGTTTGTAGTCCTCCACTGGACTCTCTCCAGCAGTTCCCCATCCTTCTTGAACTGGGGGGCCCAGAACTGGACACAGTACTCCAGATGTGGCCTGATCATGGCAGAGCAGAGCAGGAGGATAACCTCCCTCGACCTCCTGGCCACACTCTTCTTGATGCTCCCCAGGATACCATTGGCCTTACTGGCCACAAGGGCACATTGCTGGCTCATGGCCAACTTATCTACCAGGACTCCCAGGTCCCTCTCTGCAGAGCTGCTTCCCAGCAAGTCAACCCCTAACCTGTACTGGTGTATGGGATTATTCCTCCCTAGGTGCAGAACCCTACACTTGCCCGTGCTGAACTTCATTAGGTTCCTCTCCGCCCAGTACTCTACCCTGTCCAGGTCTCACTGAACGTCAGCACAGCCTTCTGGTGTTTTCCCCCATCTCCAAACAACTTTCCACCTTAGAAAACCAGCTACAGTAAAAAGATGCAAAGTCAATTTACATATACACAGGCTTTATTTTATGTTCTTAAAAACATCCTGTGAACTTTCCAAGATACATTTTTAAGTGTCTCCTTAGTCCAAGCTATGGAAAAAAATATTTTTCTTTTTTTTCAGCTGTAATTTTGTAGATACCATTACTCCCCACCTCCCCTAGGATGAGAGTGATTTAAAAATACATCACAACCTCACTTCAGAGTGATCAAGTTTTAAAATCCTTTGTATTAGTTCTATCAAACTTCTCATAAAATGTCTAGTCTGTGGAAAAAAGGTACTTGGCCAATTTTCAGAAGCTTAGTATCTCTGGGGTAACAAAGAGATGTTTAAGTCAATCAGTTCTATAATGGAGAACTAGCATCAATGAGAACTTCAAGAGTGACTCTTGTCTCTTCACGATAAATACCAGATCTGCCTAGAGACATAATTTTATTTCATTATCTGTTGTTTGCCATGTCAGAATAAAAGTGTTAGCTGCAAAACAGTAAATCTGGGACTGAGCGATTAATAAATGCGCTTTAGGTTTCACTGTGTGAAAAGTATTGTTGCAATTGTTTTTTCATCTCAGAGTGCCTGTTGTGTGAAAGCTTGTTTTGTGTGTCTAGAACCTCTTATACAAAATGCATTTTTAACTACCATAGTTGATCGTAAAGGGAAAGAGGGAGAAATAAAAAGATACATTATGCAAACAACCTTGAGATTTCTTTTTCTTAATACAAAAGACACTGACGTTTCTTTGCTTGCTTACTGGATTCTACAGCGTGGCATTTAAGAAACTTAAATGCGACAGCATTAAACAGCATTGATTTAAGAAACTTAATTTTAGACTGGTAACCATTTTATATTCTAAATGAAGGGACCAGTATTTTTTAATCCTACTGGATAAAATATATTGGGTTTAGTGCCTTGGAAAAATAAAGGGAAAAGTGGATCCTGCCAGAATGAATAAATTACACTGGCATGAAAAAAGGACAGAACAATGCAGTTGACACCAGATTAACATCTGGGGTTAACTGCCAAAAACAATGCAATGCTTATTAGTATCCGACTGAAAAGCTCATCCTCTGTCCTGGACCACATTATTCATTTGCTTAAGCCAAACAGGCTCTTCATCAACTTCTGTCTTGCCTTATGTTCTCATTTCCCTGGAAAAGTATGGTAATGAAGGTCCTTCTAACAGATGTTCCTTTAGACTCATTAACTTCTCAATCTTGTTTTTCATTTTATCGACCAAAAGTTAGTTTATTAGAACAAACAATTATGGGAAAATAGAAAATCACAAAGAGCTTTCATCATGATAGTTAACTCCAGATCCTGAGACCTAGTGAATGCATGGAGATGCTAATAATTATAAAATATGATACTTAGAGATTGACTTAAGTGATGAGGGAGTTCCCCATGTCTCAAGAGACAAGGATATCCTGTGTGACTTCAAGCGAAACATCATAAATCATTCCTTAGCAAAGATTCAAATAGCAACTGTCCTGGTTACTGACAATAACTAAAGGCACAAAGCACTTTGATCCTACTTGCCTAAGGGAAACTTATTTAGTGAGCTAAAATAACACTACATTACTATATAAATAGTACTATAGCAACCAGATTCAAGAAAAACATTAAAGTCTTGATGATTTCATGAAAAATGCATGTAAAAAGCCCTAAGAAGAAACACAACTATGCACAGGATTTACTTTATGATACATAGAACATGATAAATGGCAGACCTTATTTAATATAGGTAAAAATATTTTAATATTTCACTGCTATGGCAGAACAATTAATTTAGATTTAGTTGTTGAATTACTATATGAAATTCTGATAGAGGGATGGTATATCTATTTAAAAAAAAAAAAACACACATCCCTTAAAGATATGTCACTACTCTTCATTACCATGTACACACTCTAAACAGTCCAGTGTCGACAACAATCCTGACAGGCTTCTAAAATTTTAATATAATAAACGAGTTTTAAGGAAATGTAAAATGACTTCCCTAGCATGAAGACTTTTAAAATCACAATTGTACTCCTATTAAATCTCAGATTAAAAAAATTTTACCTGATCTTATTTGAAGACTGATAGCAATCTGAAGCCAATACCTACCTAAAAAAAAGGAAAAAGTATCTTTTCTGACTAGGCTGGGCAGTAGATTTTTAAAAAGTTATTCCTTAAAAAAAACCACAGTTTTAAAATGTAACATGCCAACAGGTGAAATGCAGCTACAAAAGTAGTATCTGTAACTTGCTTCAGCTCTTCTAATTAAAACCAACACTAGACACAGTTTAAAGGTTCTAGTTCTAAAACCCTGTACAGTCAACCAGAAATTCTTGAGATTCTGCTCAATAAGAGACATTGATAAGACAGGAAGAACAGTGCTAGGGTATATCAACAGAGATAAGCTATAACCTCTGGCAACACTGTTCCATGGACTTTTGAACTGACTGGCAGTCTGAGGTTT
This sequence comes from Ibidorhyncha struthersii, assembly GCA_013398815.1. Classification (NCBI taxonomy): domain Eukaryota; kingdom Metazoa; phylum Chordata; class Aves; order Charadriiformes; family Charadriidae; genus Ibidorhyncha; species Ibidorhyncha struthersii. The sequence continues at coordinate 371,026 of VZSZ01005130.1, read as the reverse complement.
TAGCTGGGAATACAAAATGAAAGCAAAATACATCTTTTCAGCACATAATTTTACTAACTTCTTTTTCTACCATGTGCTTTGGTTTTATTTACCATCTGGAATATCCTCCAACTGTGTGTACCTGACAGTTTCTTAGTATTTTAATATAATAAATGAGTTTTGAGGAAATCCATGCTTAAGTTGAGAAGCCGCAGTATGCGCTGCCATGCACCAGTGGGACAGCAGACAATTACGTTTCTTTCAGAAGCAAATAGAAGCCTGTTGAAACCCAGAAACAGTTTTACACATATTTGATAAACATAAGTAAAGATGAAAAATGTCATCAGCTTACGGTTTGATTTACGCATTTACATGAGCTAAACATTCTTACCCTGAACAAGGCAGTACTGTATTATGCCTAATTACCAAGAATCACACGCAGTAGCATTTCTCACTTGAATGAAGTAGAAGATGATTGTGAGCCAGTTGCTTTGCTTTGAAATATACACACTGATGGTACAAAAATTGAAAAGATTTTACTGTCTCAGTTGATCATCAGATAGCTGGTAAGATCATTTGGTAGAGTCAAGACAAGAAAAAAAAAAAAAAAGAGTTCTGTGTCCTAGGGCCAAGTCATACTCTCTCAAGAGATCAAATTCATGGAATTACAAAAATGTTATGCCTGCCAACGACACTGTTGTATGTGAATAGTGCTAAGAAAGACTGAAATACCCATTCTTTCACCACTCCTGCAAAATATTTGACATTTGCATTGACTACCCAAAAGTGTATTTGGTTATATACAGCTGTCAAATATTTTTCCAGGGACAGTATAAGGATGACTTATTTCTGAGTATTTTGCCCCACCTTCTTTTCAATTAAAATTTAGCAAGGCATTCACATTTCCTAGTCAAGAATAAAATCCTCAAACACAAAAAAAAAAAAAAAATCAAACAGACCTCACTTTAAGGACATTCTCATACTATTTGATTAATTTCCCTTAAACTAATATGTAGGAATTACTTGCAGTTATTTTCTACTAGAATCATTCCAAACAATGCTTTGCATTCTTTAGGAGCTGAAGGGTGTGTGAATGAAGAGCTAGGGAATCAAATTCTCTATAGTATGTGGAAAGAAGAGCTTTTACTTAACAAAAGTATTCACAAATTCTATGTATATGTTCACTATGACTAATCCCTAATTTTCAAAGATGTACTGCTGCTTCCATTCTAAAACCCTCATTCCCTTCCACGTGCATTCGGCATTTTGCAGTGTTGAACCTTCAGGTCCAGCATCCCACCCCCATCTCACATCATAGTTGTAAATTTTTAAATTTGATTTCTTTTTTCTTTCAAAAAACGTAACTGATTATCTTTAGAAATGAATACTTATACCCACACCATATCCACACTCATACACAATACTTTAGAATACATGAGGGAAAAAGCAGAAATCAAGTTGTATCAAGAAACAATTCAAACTATTCAAATAAAATCACACAAAATTTCTACTAATTTAATAAAAATAATTGGGTTTTGTGATCCAGTGAGATACAAGAGATGTTTTTCTTAGCAGCGCTTCTGGACAATTGTTACCAAATGATGACTGTCTGATTAACAACCCAAACTTTATGGAATTATTTTGTGAATGAAAACAATGGAAACATACTAGTTGGACTGCAACTCTCAATATAAAACGTCCACAAAAGAAAATATCCCTAGCAAGGCACTGTGTTGTAAATAACAGTACCCAGCTAAGGGTCGTACCCTTAAGTACCGTTTACAAGCCCCAACTTCTTTTCCTCAACACTAGGTGCCTTGCAGACACAGAAGAAAAAACCAAGTCCTGTCTCAAAGAGCTTGCAATATAGGCATAAATCAAAAACAACAGGTGAATATCGCAAGATCAAAGGATGTCAGTCATGGCTGGTACATGGACAGTAGGTGGGCAGTGTTACCAGAACTGAGTCATGAAGGCATCAAAGTAAAGTGGAGTTTAAAAGTATATTTAATGTACAACAACGTGATTGAGGGGTTCAGTAGAAGAAACTCCTTCTGCTTTTTCTTATTGTAGGATAATTGTAGAAATTATGGAAAACATAATAAGTGCACATACACATACGCAATTCTTATTCTATTCCAAACTTTCTGTTCTTTGCTTCAACGTAAGTGCCACTGATCAGTCCCCAGTCTTGTACATACACAGAATAACAATTTAAACCAGCAAGACTAACTACCCCTTAGCATGTGTATTGGTATACAAAATGGAGAAGAAAAACAGCTGTCTGCATTTTTTCACTTTAGAATCATCTTTTTATGCTGTGTTATGTACATGGCAAATGTGTGTGTTAAATTTAATTTTTATGGATAAATGTGTAATATCAGCCATCAGGCTGTTAGCTCCACTGCCTTAAAAAACCAAAACACACCTCACTGACGGGCCAAAAAAAACGTAGGACTTCATTAAAAATCAGGCTGTGAAAAATGTCAGAAACTTCCTTTTGAGCACACTGTCTGTTGTAGCAGTAGGTACTGTATTTGGTAAAATTCCAGAACCTTAGCTCATCTGCATAATTTCTTTTCCTAGTTACAGAGTGCTTAAATAAAAATATACATTCTAGCTTCCAAAACAGAAAGCTAGAGATTTTCTCAACTAGTTCATTAAGCTAGAAACCTTGAAGGGAAATTTCTCCAAAGCATCATTTAAATGGAATTCATTTTAATGATAAAAGCAACCTTACAGATCAAATATTTTAAGGACTAATTTTGAAATATTTCTGATATTTGTATAAAATCACAAAGATTTCTGTAATTAATGATTGCTATGCCAAGGGATAAATGATTTCAGATTAAAATAATTCTATTTATTAAACAAATTTGTATCTTATTAAAAGAAAAAAAATGCCTTTTACTGCAGCTTATATTTTCTTGCTGCTCTAAAATTGGCTGGTAAACAGGTGTGGCAGTAATAGGATTAAACCCTGCCTAGTACTTCCTTTTGGCTATCTCTAATCACAGCTAAACCTTACTCCCTACTCATCAACTCATCACGAAGGTAACATACCAAGCTCTCAGATTAGCTACATGAGGAGTGTAGGTGCCTAACTTCAGAAAATTAGGATCATGCTGTTCGAGGTTGGTACATCATCTTGGCAGAAGCCAAAGTACTACAGTCCTGGCCCTGAGAGAATTGCAATCAACACTAAAGATTCTAAGAATAAAACAGGGGGGGAGGGGAAGTAATTAACATGAATATAAGTTAAAACATATTTCAGGATGTATATTATCTCACAGTATGCCATATCAGCAAGTACTAGCACATCACATCATGGGATGCATTGAACTGCTATGAGGTGCTACCAAGTCCTTTTATCAAATAGTACTGTTACATGTTTACAGCATCTTTTCCAGAATTAAGAATGAAAATAAACCTTAAAAATTGTACATATTTCCAAATTAAGTTTAAAGTTTTACGAAGTAAATCTTTTGTAAATATTTAATTTGATAAAACTAATTGTTGACTAAGTCTAAAGAAAATGTTAATGATATCATTCAAACCAGGTGGCTGAACAGTAAGACCAGTACAGAAATGTAGGTGACTTAAAATGAAAGAATTTAATACAAAAGTATACACGAAGAAAATGCCATTAGCTCCAAAGAAGCGATTTCTGATGTACTTTGCTGCCTGACCTGATAAATCTGTGCTGTGTCAGTTTTCATTCAACAGTTAATATTTGACTACACTAAATTAAATTGCAGGATGATAATGCACTTGCAGATCTTCTTACCATTATATTTGTCTATCTTAAAGCTGTATCTTTTGTCACAGTGAAAGCAAACAATTATTTGTCCACACTTCAATCTCTATTTTGTATACACTCTTTATAGTGACTATTCCTTCCAAAATACAGTGTGGATCAGAGCAAAGCAGATCTTCCCCTCTTCTGACAAATTCCATGAGATGAAGACCCTATGACCCTGTAATAAAACAACACCACTCCTGAACAGACAGCTACTCCCTATATTTCTTCAAATATCTGTATATTATACAAAGCAGGTAGGAATTAGGTGGCAGCTGTTAAAAGAAAACAGATCAGCTACTATCTAGTTGCTTTGCTATTTGCTACATATACGCGTGATACATTGATGTAAATACAGGTTGGCAGGAACTGGGAATGAAAGTGATTATCCTCACAGTAACTGGTTTCCATGCTGCAGAGCACACCCTCAATGCAGTAAAGAATTTGTATTGAAGTCTTTAAGTCCATGCAAGTTTAAGTTATATGTATTTTAAGCCTGAAACTTAATGTTCTGCATTTGATAATATTGTCTTCATCCCATCTAGATCTGGGATCTTTACTTTAAAAGTAAAATAAAATTTTAAAAAAAGTCTATTTTCAATAGTGGCAACAGCCACCTGCAGCCTAGGTGAATTATGGAAAGAAAGAGCACAAGACACTACCCGGAAGAAAAAATAACAGCATGACCCAGAAACTTCCTCTCATTGCTGACTTCGTAAAATGAGATGAGTAATTTGGCCATAACTATGTGAACAGATTTGGGGCTGGTGCTACTGTAACTGAAGCGTATTTTTACAGATATTCTGCTCATTCAAACAGAATATGCTCTAGAGAAAAAAGGTTGTGATTTTCAGTTGGGAAATATTTATTCCATGTAACTTCAGAAAATCACTAAAAATGATAGAACAGATTACCTGTATAGTTTTGGATGCTCTTTCCTTCCTATGAGGTGTTGGCTAGAACTACAGAATGTAAATCTGTATGCCTCCCAGCTATTCAGCTGCCAGAGCAAAGTGAAAAAAAAAAATCTTAAAATCTTTATAAAAAAAAAAATGTTGCAGTAAAATATAAGACAATAAAGACTGTTCAGAAAACAAAACAAAACAAAAACAAACCACAACCCCCACAACAACCAGGTCCGCTACAACCTTTTTTTCCTGAGGGGACATACACAAAATATTTAAGAAAGAAAAGCCACTTATTTTTATTTAAGAAGTAAAGGAAAGGAGCTAGCTTTACCTTCATGAGAGGAGAGACGGATTATGATTTATGTCTTAGAAGATCACTGTTCTTCCACTGAGAACACTTGCTTACCACAACAAAGACGTTTAAAGTACAGCCAGTGGGATCAGCAGTCTACAAAGAACTGCGTAGGCAACAGGACCTAAATCATGTAAGACTATTAAGGATCCACTGCCGCCACTGCATTTCTACAAAAAAAAAAACTGAAAAGCCAAGGGACTGCCCAAAGACTCCATGTCAGACAACATCCTTAACCTGCATGACAGCCACATGGTAGCACTCTGCCTTTGCAGCAATAACCTAGTGCCCTCTGTGACTTCAGGGAGAACAATAAATAAGGTCACTGCAATAACCAAACTAGCAGGTATATAAACTTGGATTAGTGTGGCTAAGTACAAATTCTAGTGTAAAACATTTTAGATGCCTACCCAAATGCATGTCAAAAAACCATTCTCGTCCACCAAGCCTATTAGATCTCAGTGAACAAACTGAACCTTTGGTGAAGCTCCCCACAGATCAGAATGAATCTCAAGTTCCCAAATGAGCAGTGTCTGCTTCTCCTAGTCAGAGCATTAGCCAGCTCATTGTCATCCAAATCCAATTTCACAGACACTCTGTGAAGGCAGAGACAAAGGAGACCTTTCACTGATAAAGTTTAATGAAAATAAATCACAAAGCCCCAGGTCATCAGCACACTGATGACAGTGTAGTCTACACTGTGTGCTCCCCTTTCTGGTGACATCGTATTTCGTGTATGATAGGTTCCACTGGCTCCTTGTGAGAAAACAATCTTTGAAGTGGAAAAAATCCTTTCAAAATTACCCTTAAAATCTCAAAGAGAAACTAAGGATATCTATTTAAAGAAAACAATGTAACCCAGTCTGGACCATGGCCACGTAATAGGAAGAACAAATATTACGGTTATGTCTAGTGAATGGGTCACTGCTTCAGAACAGCAAGATCTGGATTCATGACCCTGGTCTTCTAAGGACATCTGATAGTCAGTCGTAGATTATAAAAATAACCACAGTGGAAGAGACTTCATATAATACTGTGCTCTGGATTCTCTAAAACCAGATTGCACCTTGAATTACAGGGCTCAAAAGTTAACAGAGGATTCTAATGAAACACTGCCCAAACCAAGCAGAGTGGAAAAAGCCCTTCATGCCTTTTACAGACCTTATTTGTCAATACAGAACTTGCTTTCTGCACGCTCCCTCCCAACTTAACTTTTGAGTCATGATCAGCTTGATATTCACTGCAGCCAGGCAACAATATATATTACAACTTACCCCATATCTATTGCTTCTCCCATATCCACAATATCTCTTAACTTCTTACAGGAGATAAACAGTTTAATATAGTCATGGGTCCAGTACGAGTTATGTCTAGAAGGAGGTCAGTACTTGAACACTTTTGAGGACTTCAGTCTTTCCAAATCTATAGTTTTCCATCTATAAACTATGTATAGCAGTACTTTGCGAAAGGTTTTTGAGGTTACAACCATTTAATATTATCAAGTGTTCACATAATACAGTAATGGAAACACATTTTAAAAGTACATGGGCTTTATAGCCAAGCAATATAGACAAGAATATCAAAAAGTGCTGACAGGTAAATTTCTAAAAGCAACCCTTATACTCAATCAAATATAAACAATGCTATATTCAGACCAAAACCAAAGAAGTAAATGTCAGAACATTAGACTGTGTTTGGTCATTATTATTTTACAATATTCCATAATCCTTGATATTTTTTAAAAAATCAGACAGTCATATAAAATGTGAAATTGTTTCCTGAAATAGAGCACAGTCACCCTGCCTACTTCTTCCTCAAGTTCTTGAGAAGTGTGCAGCCCTTGAAGAGGACAGTGCTTTTCCACTACTCCCTAAACCCACTGAATGGGTAATAAAATAGACAGAAGCAGCATGAATAAATATGAAAGCAAACTCAACAGTCTGCATAGTAATTTATACATCTATCATATATATACATATAAATGACCAGGTGAAATTGAATTAAATCTTAAGAAAATGGATGACAAGGCTAGCTCATGACCAAATAGCACATACTTCATTGCCAGGGATGGGAGATAGAAAGTTTTTGCAGAAGCATATTAATGATAAAATTCTGCTTTATGAAGAGAACGTTTGGGGTCTCTAGCGCCTATGGCTTCAACTTTTAAAGCATAATGTCAAAGGTTCAGATAAGCATCACATGGTCCAATTATCAATTTCCTTATTCATGAATTAATCTATTTATGTGGTATGTGGAGTGAAAAGTATGTGTCTTTAGACGCTTAATTACAACACTTGAAGGAATTTTATGTGTATTTATATACAGGGATTATTCATTATTTTATTTATCATCATCAATTTCCTCATAAGTCTTAAAACAAATATAAGTAGCATTAAAAATCCCCATAATTCATTTTCAAATTGAGCAGCAAAACTCTCTTTTTTTATTCATGGGAAATGTAATTGTATCATTCCTCATTCTTGTTTAAATGGAAAACTTATGCTATTCTTTTTTAAAGGAAATTATTTTTAGAAGTGTCAGTACTTAATGCATGCTGCCAAACTTTGAAATAATAGTACAGAAGTATTTTATATATGGCATGATACGATTTTAATCAAGTGACTTCCATTGGTATCGGAAATTAATGAGAAATCCCTGATACTGAAGACTAGGAAAGGTTTGGAAATTGTATTTACATTTGCTTTAGTATTTCTTCATTTTGCCAATCAGATGTCAGGTTAAATGTAACAGTTTGCCTAAACATTAGAGGAGGGTAATCTTCAAAGTTCATTTCAGTATTAGATATTAACATAAAACAGTTTGGTTTTCATTATATATGACGAAAAAACGAAACCCACAGGTGAACTATATTTGGGGTATGTTGCAATTACATGCAATCACATAGCTTTCCCGAAGAAAACCTGAAGTCCTTATGCAATTCGATTAATCCTTCCTCCTGTAAATCTCCCAGTGTAGACCATTGCAATCTCAGGATTTCAATTTCTATTTGAAAACAAGTCACTACTATAAAAGAATTTATGCTCTCTGTAAACCACATAATCTGTCACTAAGGGAGGAGAAAAGGTAGAATGACAGTTGGGAAAGGTGTAGACTAAGTAACCTCAGAAAACTGAGAATTGGGTTTTTTTTAATATCGAGCTTCACTATTTGAATTGAACATGACTTCATTTTTCCTAAGTCACAACCAAGTTCTTCAATATCTGTTTAATTGAATTTTCCTCACATATGGCCGCTAACTACATCAGGCTTATTCATGTTTATGAATTTACCATAGAACCTTCTTTTAAAAACCATACATATTTCAAACATTCCAACTATTCCAAATATCCCTTTTTATTGTAATTATATTAACATACATCCTGAAACACTTTTTTTTTTTTTTTAGATGCCCAGTGACCATTCTGGTTAAGAGAATGCCCATAGTAATGGAAAATGTCAATGCTATGTTACTGTCTGAGAAACAAAGAAACATCTTAGTTAACATTGGACTTCCTGTAGGAAATTGGGGGGTCATTTCTCCCACATGGTCTCTGCATAGAAGGAGGGAGGTTGAGACAATTTATATTGGTTATATGCTATAGGTAATCAGGAACAAAGCAGGCCATAAAGAACTGGTGAGTCATTTAAAGCTGATTCAGTGTAAGAATGGGAAACAATGTAGGCACTTGTACCATATAACTTTGGACTCTAAGGCTGAGTTTCCTTTGTATTCTACAGAAAAAGACAAGCTTCTCTACAGGGCAAGTCAAAACACCTGAATCCAACTCCTGTTGGATGACCTTCCAGAGGACCCTCTCAGTCATCACCAACTATAAAGTTAAAAAAAAAAAAAAACAACAACACAAAACCCCCTGCTAATACAATGACCTCCTACCTTCCCAGTTACTTTTTGAAAATTTTTTGGTTTATATTTGAGCTAGCCTGAGATTTCCTTAAGTCTCTCCTCTTTAACCCATTCCAATTCATATATATAACTAAATTATTCTTTGGAGAAAAAAAAAAAAGGAACCTAGCATCTCCCCCGGCTGATGAGGACACTAGTCATCGCTTCTTGCTATTTGGTCCAACTAATGTTTACCCCCAATGAGAAACACTAACAGAACAGGCTCAGAGGGGATGACGCTCCAGAAAGTTCTGACTTAGCAACTGGGGCACTCTTTTAAAAAATGGAAAGTTTTATTTCCATCTCTCTGTTTCAGGTAAGACAAAGGAATAATTCTAATTGTGCTTTCCTATCTTACACATATGTAACTGCCTTAACAATAAAACAAGGCACATCATTTGGATGAAAGTTCCTCTTCCTCTGGACTGTGCATGGCACCTAAGTCTAAGAATCTAATCTTTCATTTCCAAGTTTTCTTTGCTTTTATTAAAAGTACATGTCATATTAAACTTAGCATTTAATTTCCCCTGGTATTTTATAAATGTGAGAATCCTAGAGAAAAATAAAAAAACACTTGGGTTGACCCAAATAGATTTCTTCTCCATTTCTAGGACTGCCAATGAACAACAACAACAAAATGAACAATTTCAATATTTCACAAAACTGTGGTTAAAATGAACTGGAAGGATTAGTTCACCTTACTGAGTTCTGGCTTTGCAAATACCAACAACCCAGATTAAAATGCAACCACAGAACAACGTGAGCGTATTTAATAACTCACAAAATTCTGTTTCTTCCTCATGTGGTCATCAGCTTTCACCTCGACCACTGCAGCCCTCTCGCTAGCCTTGACAAATGCAATCCTGGCCCACTTATGTCTATTCACAGCACTTCTAGAGAGATCATTATCTTGTCATCACTTTGATCATATCATCCCTTGCTTAACATCCTTTCCCTGGCTTCTCGGTTTCTCTATCATATCAAATACCTTTTGCTTCTCTTCAATTTCAAATTCCTTTGCAATTTATTCTCCCCTGTCTAGCACTTCTCATATGCTATCTCATTATCATTATGGCTCCTGAATCATTAAATCTGCCTTCTGAAATTAGAAGACCATTTGTACCTTCTCCTATGCTCTCCCTTTGACTACCCAAAAACTTAGGCCACATTAGCCTTCCCATCAGTCCTTAAAATTCAGCTGTGACACTATGTTTCCTGAAAACTGGGCTAAACTAGGCCACCGGTGTACTGACCTGAATGAGTACTATGGGCTTCCACACCATCACACTCTTACCCGACAGACCATCTTCCTGTGCATTTCCACCTGTCCTTTTTTTGACTTCTTATATTTCCAAAAACTATTCAGTTTAAAAGTTCTGTCAGACACAAACCAACTTAATGCTGCAGATTCATATTTAAAAGAACCAGAACCTGTGACTGGTGACCACTCAGGAATCCCAGATACTGAGATTTCATTGACTCAGGAAACGCCCAGTCTTTAAATTCCTTTAATACCTTGTATTCGTTGGCATGAATCAAGAATTGGCATGAAATGTATGAAGGTTGGTACGCTGCAGAAAGTTACAAAAAATTCAAAACTAGAATGAGTTGCTTATGTAGAGATTCTTTTGAATTTTGTTTTTATTTTAGTGTGATGTCTGTGCCTTAGCTCTGATGAATTTACCGTGTGATACCATGAAGTAGAAATTATTTTATGTAACAATAACAGAGGAAACTACAAGCAAGCTGAAAAAACACTTATAAAATGAAAGTACTTATTTTCTAGTACCTGTAGTTGTACTAGAGGGCAGGACTTCCAGTCCACTAAGAGACATTCATTTAAACGCCTTGCAGCCGCAAGTTCCCATGACAGATTCTGCCCTTTAATAAAATCAAGTTATTCCTTTTAAATGTTATTGGCATTTTATAGGCTGTTAAAAGGAACAGAGCTCAGAATGCTTATATTGCTCTGAGTCTCCCTGATTGTGTCCCATTCTGATAACCACCTGTCTGACGAAGCTTTGATTGGGTATGCATCTTCTGCAAATAATTCAATAGGAAACAAACATGTTACTGTTGTATTAAAACCAGAATGTGTACTGGGACCTAAGATTATTGGTCAGTGCAGGAATTTTCCAGGCATCTGGTCTGTAGCTCACATTGCATGCAGTGAATTATATCCCAGTAATTGAGAGTGATGAATGATTTGACCCTCTTAAATATATAATGAGGGAAAAAACAGCACAGTGAGAGCCAAGATTTAGGCAATTCTAGCCTCCAGGAAAAAACAGTTGTAACCCAACACCACCTACAAATCTCAGCGGGTGCTTTGGTGGGGTAGTATGTCATGTATCTTGGGTAATACGTCTTGCATTGTGGGCAAGAAGAAACACTAATATTGATCTTCTGCACCATGAAAAACCATATGTAATGTCAAAGAATTTAGAGGTTTACACAATAAGGTTAAAAAAAACACTTAACCTTCTGTTTGGGGATTTTTTTTTCTGCACAGGAATTTTATAAATCCCTATAAAAGGCAGGAGTATTAAAATAAGTGTTACAAAAGACTGCTAAATTACTCTGATACAATTTAATGTCACAGAGCAAGATAACACCTCTGTCTGCACGTGCCTCTGTAACACTATGGTGACTTTACGAAAATCTGACGTTAGTGTATATCCTGAACTGAAAAAGCATGATAATTAGTAATTTCATGCTGACATTTCACACTGGGATATCCTGCTGTGGTAAGAGACCGTCCGGGACCAACCTTCTATTCACATAGATACTGAAGTCAAAGGTCAGCTCACTTCTGTTAGGGCTTGCCTTTTTTTCCCCAGCTGGTCCCCCTCCTTCCTGCTGCACTCAATGGAAACAGCAAAATGCAGAACCTCTTGTGAGATTCTGGAAAAGATGCTGTCTACAAAGCTGCAGAATCAAGTAGACTGATGCCAAGGCAGCTATGGAACTTGGGGGCATTGGTCTTGATTTATTATTTTGCAGCACTGGATAGAAAGAGGGAAAAAGAGCAGAGTAAGTTTACATACTGTCCTAAAATTTTTATTTAAAAATACCAGGCAATACTGCTGGGGAAATTTGGTTTCTACAGTGATGGAGGGAAGTGGAAGGCAGACAAATGATGAATTGATAAAAAGAAGAAAGCTAAAAGTGAAGAAAGTTTAAAAACTAGTAAGGTGAAACCACCTTGGTATTCTTGCTTCTTTTACCTATTTTGCTTATTTGGGCAACCAGTTGCTAAAAGCAGTTTCTGGTCAGTTTAACTTGTCATTAAAGAAATTCACTGCTCTCTTTTGTCTGTGGTTCAGAGACACGCACGCTCAACACAGTAGAAGATGAGCACGTGAACAGTCTGCATTTCTGTTTTGGCACAAGGACTAGATTTAAATATGAATGGGGAGATCTCCTGCAGCTGACAGAAGTGCTCACTCATTCCACCACTGCTGCAGAGATGTTGCCACCAGCTCCAGGGTCCCATTTTCAGAGCAGCAATTCAGATAATGCATATTTATAATGTTTTTACAGCCGAATGAGTTAACAAATCACAAAGAGCTCGAATTACACAGGAAGTAGCAAAAACCAATCGGGTAGAGCCTTAATTTGATACATCTGTATTGTGTGATGGGCTCCATTGTATGGACTCCATCCTGCTTCGTGGCAGATAGAGTGTGCATTGAAAGCCCTACATTTGTGCTCTGAAAGACAGCAGCTGCTTCCCATCTTCCATAACATCTGAAGAGAGTTTTACATTCAGAGTACTCGCAAGCCAAGAACACACATCTCTGATCCAGGCTGAGGGAGAGAGTATATCTCTGAGTACCCAGAATATCTGCTGCTCAGGAAAACTACATGTGGCAAACAAAGGAGGATTTGCCAAAGAAGTACTTTGAGCTGCTAAACATGTACTCCAATAGAAAAAGACAACCCCCAAATTTACCAATATTTCTAAATGCTGTGATAGATGCGTGAAAGTTTGTATAGCACATCCATGTTTTCAACACTAGGGACTAATTTCCAGAACTGGAATGATAGTTTTCTTCCAGAGCGTCTTCTATTGTACTACTAAAATCAAAACACAAGAAAAACAGAGAAAAGTCTTCTAGAAGGCTATTCATCAGGCTCTTATTATCCATTGTTATGGCAGTTGATTTTCCTCTTTTTTATAGTACATTTTACCTAAGTCTCTTGCAGTACACAGCTATTGGTGAGACAAAAATACGTCTCACTTGTCATTTTCTACATGAGACTTTTTTTTTTTCTTTGTGTCAATACCTTTCTTGTTCATTCATTAACCAATTTCCTACATAAACATCTCAGTTTTTTCTTCTCAGCTACTCCGGACACACGTATCTGTAAAACATCCAACATCTTCTTCCATGTTGGTTTTAGGGCTGCAAACTCATCTCCATTTCCCAAAACTGCTTCTTGCAATGTTTATAGAAAAATGGTGAAAGCAATGGTTTGAGAAGTGATACAACAAATATTTTATTTACACTGTTGGAACAAAATCATGCATGTGTGTATTATCATATACCATTTTACCCTTTATTTCCTCTTTTTTTTTTAGAACATGCATATTTATGTATTGCTATATAGAACCTGACACCGCAGAACTTTCAAAGAACAAGTGGGATACTTATTTATTAGCATAATAAAAAAATGTTGATGATTGATTAAAACAAAACAATTTTCTGTAAAACCTGTCTTTACATTCCTGTTCCCAAATCTGGTATCTCACACTGCCAAACTTAACTCTCAGCCACTAGTACTCCTGAGATACTGTTTACCCAATCTAGCCACATAATATCCAAATAATATGAGTATTAGTATGCTTTCATGCATTATTTTGTCTAGTGTAAAGACACCCTACTATAAACACAAAAGCAATATTGTCTAAACATGAGAAAAGTAAGTCAGATGCAGACAAACACCACCAAACAAAAGCCAAAACCAAAACAAACCCAACCACCTGGTAATCTACCCATTTGTGAGTTTTACCCAGAAGATTTTGTAATTCATAAATGAATGAGAAGCTACCAGAGTTCTCTTTTCCAAAGGCTTTTTTGTTAATTGAGTTTGCTCTAAACATTTTCATATATCACATCAAGTATCCGATGAGGTGCCAAAGCACTTTGTTAACAAACTTATTTCCCAGATGTGGCTAAAGCAGGGACAGAAGGCTTGAATGTTCTAACATACCTAACAATTCAATTACAGTTATCTTACGGTGCCATCACATATTTTTCTTCAACAATCAAACAACCTCAGCTGGAAACTCCAAGCAATAACATAAATAAAGGACCATCTGGCAAGAATAATTAAGGAAGGCTGGAAATAAAACATTAATTAGTGCAGTAGTTCAAACGACCTTCAAAGGCCTTATTATGAAATTATATCCAAAACAGATAATCATTTATTTCATGTTACAGTTATATTTAACTAAGCATGAATAAATAATAATATCATTTTAGGATGCTATTACACTGTTATTGACTCAAACTGATTTTGAAATTGTCTTATTTTTCTATAACAATAAAATTAGAATGAAAAACAACCTACATCAGTTCAGAATGGCAGCCTTGGTTTTCCCCTGATTCACATCAATGAGTCAGATGAATCAAGCTTGCCTCAAAATTTACATACTAGAAAGGAATAGAATGGTTTGCCAGGACAATATGCATGCAACTAATTGCTTTTAAATCATTTACATTTGTTTTCTCAATTTTGGAAGGAAAAGAATGGAAGTCTAGAATTACTTGCTTTCTGATCTATGAAATGAAATGCCAAATGCTGAGGTTTCTTAAAACTTCTTCTGTACAGAAACATACATTGCTATCACAAACTCAGGGAAGATCTCTTCTCATGTCTTTCAAAATCTTTGCTACTTTTACTGATTATCTTAAGATAGTGGCAATTAAAATAAATCAACGTATTTCAATGTAATCTGCAGGTAGGTAATGGTGGTCTCAAATGCCTTCATTATCATCAAAGCAATACAATGGGAAAAAGATTCCTTGAAAATATAACATATGCAGGTTGTTCAAAAGGGGAAAAAAATAGAGCTTAGTAATTCCTGCATTTCTGTGCCTTTTTCAAACTGCATTTAAAATGCATATATGAATTATTAACAAAGTTACATCTGTATATTTTCTGGGTTTGTTCTTTTAGTTGAGCATTATTGGAAAAATATGCTAAGGCAAAGAACTTTTAAGAGGACTATAATTAAAATACATTAATTATTTTATTTTATTATTGTACAGAATTGCCATCCAGCCAGCAAGACTACAGTCTTCATTATATGGCGGAGTCACCTTCTCCGTATCCCCAGGCTACAGGACATCAAGCAACTGAATGAATGATCTTGGACCACAGCCAACAGCCCGTCCTTTAGTCACAAGCCAGACAATGACAAAGCTCCCGAAACTCTCAGACATCATCTGGATAAGCAGGCACAGGGGACAAAATCTTCCTTAGGGAATCTGAAGACCAGACCCACTTATGAAGATCCATTACTAACAAAAGAACTACAGGAGTCCCCAATGCCACCCAAGGCCAAGGGACGCTGGATGAATTTTTGCCAATATGTTATTGTTCCCACTACTGACATGTGCCTAACACAGCATGTTGTTCACAGCACCAAACGGTGCTAACAGCGAAAGTGCAATTCTAATGGTGATACTGAAGTAAGGAATTTCAGGGTTGCTCTTTTATCTTTCTTAAAGTCTGCATACTTGACGCCACAAACCTTATTAGGGTCACAGATATGTTGATGATACAAGAAGATGTTGCTTTTTAGACTGAGAAATTACCATGGGATAAGCTAGCATGTGAGGTCACCGCTGCAACGACTGTTTAGGAGATAAATTACTACTAGAACCTGCCATTATTCTGTCTTAAAAACAATAAAATTATGGCAAAACTTGGGCCCGCACAGTAGGAATATAAAAAAAAAAAAAAAGAAAACAGAGAGAAATAGCTGGCCCTATGTTACCGGCCAAACTATGGGACATCAGAGAGACAAATTAACAATAGCTGATAAGTAACTTTGCTGAGAGAAAGAGGAACCCAGACAATACCCATCCATAGGGAAAGGTGCTGAAAGGAAGGAAGAAAGCTCAGCTATTGGGGAAAAAAGAAGGGTCTAAAAACACAAAGGTCATAGGCAGGCAGTACTTACAATTACCGAAGGGACAGAGGGCAGAAATTACTAGGGAACAACAGAAAGGTGAAAGGCCATGGGGCAGACTGTAATACCTCAAAGATAAATAAGGAGGAGGTCTGGACTCAATACCAGCATGAGCTATAAACCAGTTACCGGCTAGTGAGCTGGGAACAAACTTGTGATGAGACAGGGAATACCGATCTGGAAAGTGGGTCTATTTCTCTGTAAGAGAAACAGTTAACAGAGAGATGTCCACGGAGCGCTCTGATCACCCTCCTGTGCTAGTTGTACAAGTGCTTCTCTAGTTCGGATGCTTTAGACACTCTGATTCTGCACACGGGTAGGGGAAGGCAGATGGTCTGACAGTCTGTGCAATGATCTGAATGAGTCCAAGTTTCAAGATCAAGCAAAGGATAGTGAAGAGGAGAGAGACTGGTACCCTGTTGATCCGAGTTCCTGGTCCTGCATTTTTAGGTAGATGGCTGCATTATTGTTTTTTCTGTGAGAGAGTGGAAGAGGAGTTAGGTGTATGATATTCAGGCTTGTGAGAGAAAAATCCTTATTTTCCAATGAAAAGCTGAAGCTACATTAAAAAAAAAAAAAAAACCACACGCAGGATGGGCCAATATAACCATAAATATTTTTTCATTATTCTCACTGTCTTTAGTCATCACATCTCCCGAGTAGCCTTCCGCAGTACTTAATTTCTTAGGAACTGTGCAGGCGTTGAGGTGGTCATGTCCTCCAACGCCATTAGCTGACACTGCAATAATGATCAAGGCTTATGTCCCCCCGGCAGCCCCCAACAGCACCGCACACAGATGCTGTAACTCCAGTGCACCGGGTACGCATATGCCTCAAATGGAATGGATGTTGCTGCATCACATCCCAAATACCCATCGCATCCCAAAAGTATCTCAAATTGCTTCAGAGACATGTAACTATCCCTTCTCTTTTGCATATTCCACATACGTTACTGAAGCCATCTTTGCGGATGGTGGAATATCAGACTGCAGAAGCACTAAACAGAGGACTGAGCTGACAGTCTGCTCTGCAGCAGGAACTCTGACCCGCTGAAAAATGCTACACAAAGCAATAAAAGCTCATGCTGCAGCCCCGTGGGGGCAGGGGACTCTCAGAGAATTTGCCAAAGCAGCCCACATTCAAGTAGTCTTCTCATTTCAGAGGATAGCCTCAGACGACAGGAATGCAGAAAGTGCGCCAATAATCTCACTCTTACCTACCTAAGGGGAAAGTACGGTATCTGATTGAGACTGGAAATCCATCAGATATTCTGCATGGCCTTACCTGTTATGTACCACTTCCCAGCAAAGAAGAAAACCTCAAAACTGAACTGTAAGGTCATACTGAGGTACTATTATAGAGGCAGAAGGCACGCTTCTGATGAATTGGTGATGGTATTCATTCCGTTGTAAATCTTACGAGGTTTTATAAAACAGACAGTAGTGTTTGTATGAAATATATTTGTAAGAAGATGAAAAGAGCCTTTTCTGATTTCCAGCAAGTCTTTTGGGAAGGTGTTTTGGTACTTTTGTGGCCCTTCTAGTGAAAAAGGTAGAGAGATCCCTTTTTTGGAAGAAATCTGTAAAGGGCAATGCAGACTCCTCTTGGAGCTTCCGACTTTTTCAAAGAGATTTGCCAAGGGTAGAAAAAGAGCATATATTATTTCCTTAGAAGTGATAGCTTAACAAAACTGTGCACTTTTTTTTCATGTGAAATAAGGACTTGCACAGTGCAAGGTTGATTTTCAAATCTCTCTGGCCTAAACAAAATAAACAGCTTGAGTATCCATCATTAGCAGGTGTAATAGCTCTGCAGGAGATACAGCTTGAAACTTGGAGAGCTATGCTCTCCAATTAAAGCTAAGAAAATGCAGGAAAATAAAACAGAAAAAATATTCCTTTAGGGAACTTTCATATGAGAAACGATTAAAACTCTTTTTCACTAACAGTAATTTTACATGTTCAGTTTATACTTCTCTTTCCTTTCCTTGCTACTTAAAGTCAAAAACTTTTAGTTTTCATTATTATAATTGTGAATTACAGGGAAAATGACTCCATCAAACTACTTTTTTCCTCTGTCATACAATAGAAATTCTTGACAATTCTAAGTTCTCTGTTGCAAATTCATCTTTATACCTTTAAAACACACAATTATGAAAACAGAAACTTAAAAAAGAACTTTACCAATATAAACAAAAAGCACCCATTAAACCTATGATTGTATCAGGTGGGGCTTATGTTTTTAACACAATCCAAAGTTATTAAATTATGAGCCACATGAAATATTTGGAACAAATATTTTTTATAAACGCTTCACTTGGTTATGTCTGAAAAAGACAAGCAAAACATACAAATGAAGCCACAATTCTCTGCAAGCAAAATCAAGCAAAACTATTATGAAATACAATAATCACCAAGGGTAGAATTACGACCTAACTTCACAACGAACAGGAAGTACATCAACAGAACTAAGGTTCTAGGGGAAAACTTTCCATCACTGATCCCTTGTCAGTTTGCACCATTCCCAGGAGAAGGAGCACACTCCTCACTCTGGAAAGATTGTACATCTAGATTTTCAATGAATGACAAAATAAATCCCCTATACAGAGGACAATTTGGCATCTATTGAAGTTAAATAAACCCAACAGGAAACAATGGGCTTCTGAAACAGCCACACAGCAGGAAACACTACACATAACTAGACAATTTACAACACATTGTCAATATAATTGTAGTGAATAAGTAATGTAAATCAAAAGCATACAAAACCCCCCGCATTCTTACTTTAGTCCCTGGAAAATAAACATCAAGCATAATACAAAGCCAATTTTCATCTTCAGTTTGATCACAAAGATGAACTATAACATTTTTAAGTATGCTAGAAATATGTCCATTTACTCTAAAATTTCTTTCCCTGCAGTCATCTCTATATAAGGAGGGCAAAGGGACTGAAGTTGTCTAACATGATACCAATAAAATTTAAAAAAAATACATTAATTCACTTTTCTTATGCAAAAGATGATGGTTTGTGAAAATGCCAACATAAGCATTTCACAACACTCACTCAGTTCTGTTAGAAGAACATGAACTAGTAAACCAAAGCTTGATGACTGGACCTAAAATATGACACGGCTAAGGATTCCTTAGCGTGGGGACAATAACTCCATTAGGTTTAAGGATAGTCAATTATATAGATTTTCTACATACTATTTGCTTACTAACCAGTGGTCAATTAAAGTCATTGTTCCAAGATGATTACTAGGAGCTATAAAATACGGAGTTTAACTTCTAGGATAGTGGAAGTCAATCTAAATCCAAACACATGTACCTCTAAGCCTTTGAACCATCCTATTAACAGGTCACTGCTTAATATGGTTGATTGAATACAAGCACTGCTATAGGAACTAATGAACTGCTTTTTGTGTTGCACGAAATGGAAAAATCTGTCTAGGTGAAGTCATTCAGAGAACAGCAATGATCATTTGCCAAAGATAATAAAAGTTGATGGTAATTATGGCATACCACGCATCAAAAATTGGATCTGTTAAATATGCTTTAATAGCTGAATTGTTTCAATAAAAAGTACAAAATGGTTTTATGTATAACTTTTTCCTGACAAAACAACTATTAAGCATTTTTCACACTTTCATTTAACATCTGCATTTCAAATGTCATTAGCAATGACCTAGTGACAGGAATACACTAAAGCTGGCATTTGTCAGAGCTGACAGTGGACTGGAAAGAAGAGAGGCAGTGTTCTCCCATCTCTGCCCAGATTTAACCTGTGAACTGCAGTGTGTTATTTAACAACCCAGACCTTATTTTCCCCAGTTGTTAAACTGGAATGATAGTCCTAATTTGTGTGAAGTACTTCAAGATATTTGAATGAAAATTGAGGGATACAAAATTTGCATTTTTCTTAATCTCTATATGAAGTTATAACTTACTTGGGAAAAGAGCCTCTTTTATATGATAAATATATACACATAGATGCAGACATAGGCACACACTATACTGTCATTACAAAATACATATGCTACAAGATAAAGTGGTTTATGTCAATTTTTGACCCATTTTTTGCCTCTACTGCTTCTGTCAGAGTTCCTCAACATGCATCAGCAATATTCTATTTTTTAAATACTTTTCTCCTTTCCTTCTTACCCCTGCAGAAAGAAAGGAGATCGAAATTGAAACCAAAAGGTACTGGGAATTTTCCCTCTTTTTACTAATTAATATTAAAAATGTTACTTACAGAAGTCCAAAAACCAAAAAACATCTGAAAATATTTTCAGGTTACTTTGATTTTGCAAGATTGATCTCTCACAGATCTCCCACATGACAAATGGTTCAATGTTTTTAAATATTTAAATATTCTAAAACAGGACTTCTGCATCTCTTCTTCAGTAATAAGTCAAATGGAGGTATCAGTAAAGTAACTCACAAGATAATATTGTGCAAATATATCAACCTATTCCCAAAATATCTTTTTGAAATATTGTACCTGAACTGAAATAATTGTATGCTAAAATAACAAAAGTCATATAATTATCTACTACCCTAGTATATTTATCGCTTATGGCGTCACATAATTTCCAGTCTTACGCATTATTTTTTACCCTGGAAAGACAATGAGATGAAAATGGGGACTCTCTCACTCACATCCCAAAGGTCTTAATTATTTTTTTTTTAAATGTTATTTTTTTGGAACAAAATAAAGAAGAAAGAATTGTTCACAAGGGAAAATAATATATTTCTATATTCTATCCACACACAAAATATCAAGATTTTTTTAGTTTGAAAGGATCACACATCCACCAATGGTAGAAAAATATTCAATAGGAATTAAATATGCAGACCACAGCTAGAACATACTGAGAAATTTAAAAAGATTAACTCAAGGGCAGATGCTTAAACAGAATATAGTCCAAAACCAAATAGCTTGGGCCAGGTCCCTGTTAACTGTAAGTATTCTAATTACTCAGACAGATGATGTTTCAAATGAATGTAAGCCACTTTGGCTGGGATACAATTCCTAAATGTTGTATAATTTTATTATGCCTTTTTACATTTACAACAAACATTGAACACTGAAGAAAATTCTATCAGAAGTAAAGTATTAAGTAATGTAAAGTAGTCCTATTGCAAAAACCATAGCATACGCCTTGTGATACCTGGAGCACTGTCTCCAGTTTTGGCGAAAAAGCCAAGGTTAGTCTCCTCTGTATCCCACCACCTTTTTTTTTTTTTTTTTTTTTAATACATCTGCTTTCTCTGGCCAAATAATTTGCCAAAACGAGGAACTGCAACACCTACATTGCTTTCAACAGGTAGACAGTATGGCCTAATTTAGAGGGATTCCAGGTTGTCCTTCATACAAATACAATCCAGCACAACTGGTTTTGATCACAGAGGGCAGAGTCTCCTCCCACTTAGTGCCTCCTGTTTCTACAAAAGGTGCAGGATTCTTCCTCCTGCTCAGAAACATTATTGCTCTCCATTTCACTACTGGTCAGTAAAACTTTCCTCACTCATAGACTTAACTGCTTAGACAATCAACAAGAACATACTTAAAATTACACTGAGAAGTAACTATTCCCAGCAATTTCCACTCAAATCCTAAATTCTGGACAGCAGGGAAATGCATCCTTGTGCCACAGGCAGGCAGTCATTACAGACTTCACTTATAAATGAATAAGTGATATGGTGAATATGGGTCACAACAGTGGAGCTGGCATAACAACTACACATACATACGTCTTATAGATAGTCACAAACTTTGTCTTTTCCCAGTGAGACCAGAGTGAAGATAACCATAGATTTCAACAGCAGCAAGAGGGACAGAGAAAGAAACCCCTTTCTGGGCTAGCACGCGAAGGTGCCAGGAGCTCACTCTGGAATGGAATCCATTCTTGAACAAGTTACTGTTTCCTGAGATCTTGGGGTATCTTGGGTTTAGCCCTCTTCTGAGTCCTAACAGCATGCCCGTGTTCAAACTAAACTTCTTAAAAATGCTTTACAAGTCTTTAAGAAGTATTTTTAATAACAGTAAAGTATTCCATATGGAGCTGAAAAAAAGGAAAGAAAATGACCATTCAGCAAGAAAAAAATGAATAGTGGGCACATTACCAGAAAGCCCACTGCAGGATTTGTAAGTGTGTAATTTGGCAAGGTTCTTCCTTCTGCCTGGAAGAGCTGATGGACTCTCTCACATTAACAAAGATACACGGATGGTGTGTTACCTTTTAAAGAATTCTGTAATGACAGAAATCTGCAAGTCAATAAACCACCCTAAAATTTCAATTTGACTCTTCAGTCTTCACGTTGTCCCCTTTGTGAAACTTTTCAGAGTGGAGCAGCAGCCAGACTCCTGTCTATCTCATCTCATTTCCTATTGGGATTAAATCACTCTCATACTTTATGTTGATTATTTTCAAGTATCAGCCCAAAGTGGTTAAAAGGGTATGAGTCTACACGTATTAGAACGCAGTAACCGTATCACAACATAGAATCATAGAACGGTTTAGGTTGGAAGAGATGTTAAAGATCGTCTAGTTCCTTTACCCACATCCACAAATTTGATCCAGGTTTCTTATGTTATTTGTCTGCATCAGAATTTGACATTGTCTCTTCTCATAACACATAATCAGCAATTGTTTCCTAAATCGGAAATACAAAATATTTCATTAATTTTTGTAGAAAAATTGCCAAGGAGGCTAATACGTGTAGTTCATTAACATAATGGGGATAATCACTGTATGCAAAGGTAAGTAACTCCGCAAAGCTACAAATCAAAAATTTAGTTAATTGTACTATATTTAGTAAGTTACTTTCACAAATGGATGTAAAGTTAAACCGAAATATAGTAAAAAGTAAAAATTCAGCTATTTCCATGTATCATATATAAAGCCATGATCTTATATGGTCTGAGCTTTCATAAACAGTCTCTGGCTACTCTTTCTGACCTTTGTATCTCTCGTATATGATCACTCGATTCTTCTTATCACAAGGAAATACTTTTATATTCCTCATAATTTCACTAAATTTTAATGATTAAGGTAAAAATTTTTCATATTTAACACTTCAGTCACTTTGATTTTTTTTCAAGAGTGCACAAATTTCAGATATACTGTATCCTTTTTTCTTAAGAATTAAAAATACACATTTTCCCACCACATTAAGAACAATCTGACTATTCTTCATAGTCAAAGAGGATCTTGTACTCTAATACTTTGGAGATAAACTTGAAAATTTGGCAAGCAGGATATTAATATTATGACTTTTGCCTTTTTCATGAGAAAAAAAATATCAAAATCTGTGATCAGATAAAAAAAAAGACTGTTTTAACACAAATAGAAAGGACATGAATTATGCAGGAACTTGAGCAACCGACATTTAGGACATCTTAACTTTGGAATAATGTTCTTTGAAACTTTTGAGGTCTTCCAACAGACGGGTCTATATATAAACCTGTGCTTAGCAGTAAAACAGTGGTAGTTTATCATGAGTCTTTTGGGTCATGATGATTCCTCTCTATTTAGACATAATTCCACAAAACAAAATAGTGACTACTTCACTTTGTCTATTACAGATAGTACTTTCACCCAACTTTCTTTCCAGAGAGGAGTGCCAAAAGACTCTCAAATCTGTATACTGGGGATAACATTTAATCTTATAGAAAATGTAATACATATCAAAGTTGACTTTGTTTCTATATTGCTGTAAAATTCTATTACTAAGAGATTTTTATTTTCTTTAACTTGTATTAACATTACATGTCCCTAGGCAGAGTGAAATTTGCATTTTTGGAACGCACAATACTTGGAGGAAATCAAGACAGAGGTACCAGACAAAGTTTCCCTCAGATAAGATCGATAGCAAGGATCCTCTGGAGCCCTGGCAGTATTTTAAAGTGTGTCTATTAACGGTTGCCAAGAAAAATGCAAAGAGAGCATTCTCTTGCAGAATAAATTCAATGCAACTTACAACTCACTGTCCCATTCTATGCAGAATATTTTGCCCTCCCTTACCCAGTGCCAAAATCAACACAATCAAATGGTAGGGTAACACAGAGAACATACACTAGCATCTAAAATTGGAACGTGCAGTAAAAAAAAAAATCTGTCACTTAAAAGGCTTTCCTGAATACCACATTTTATTAGAATATAATTATTTATAGTCTACAATACCTTTGTGCCAGACATTCATATGAATGTTTATGAAGTCACAATTTTATCTGATTTATGCAAAATACCTATGCTTGATTTTGATAAGTTAATGAACTCGTTCTAACAGCTGAAGAGCTTCTGTCATTTCCTTTGACTTTACTGAATCCTGTTACGATGAGGAATTAGTTCTGATTTTTTGCTTATTTATGTTTGCCTGCTATAAAGGCATATAAAACCAAACACTAAAACCCGGTCTTTGCAGTTCTAGACTTCTTTTCTGGAAGTATATTTGAAATAATTATTTTTAATGCAATGAATTTTCTTTTAAAATTTTGCACTGTAATTCAGTTTAAAGAGGTTTCAGAGTGTTACAGTACAAGCCATCATATCCGACCGTCCTAAAGAGGGCAGACAGAACTAACTCCTCATAGTAGGATGCTTCCCCAGTATCTCATATTGTGTTAAAGGAAACTCACATGATTAGCCTGTCCAGTGCACCATACATATTTAAATCCAACTCGTTCTGACTCTCAAACTTCATTCCGACAAACATCAATGCCAACACATTAAATCATCTAGTGTCCACTATTAGCACTAAGAAGAATCAAATACTCTTTTACAGTGCATTAGTAAAATACTAATGATAATGGGTCAGATCATCCTTGGTGTAAACCACAGATATCTTTCTGTTAACCTAGAATCCTACTCGGAGAGCAGTTTTATTATTGTATGCTTGTTAATGCTGGCAGATTTCAAAATATGATGATTTGATGAAACAGTTGTTTTTATGACTAACAGAAATCAAATTACATATAGTTTATGTTGGTCTACAAACGGACACTTGTGAAGAAATTTGTGTTAATTCACACAAAATAAGCCACTCATGGCAGACATTCCAGGTCAATTATCATAAATCCAAAATACCGTGTAGCTTCCCAAAGCATCTTACCCAGTTCACCATGAAACAGTGCAGTAGAGAACATTTCATCAAGTCAGCTATTTAGAAATCTGTGTTTCTAAAATTTAGTCAACATTGGTCCCAGAGGAATACTTTTTTAATGCTCAAGTGATACTTCAGCTGAAGTTCATTATCTTTTATGCTTGCTTCCCTTCACTATTCAATGAAGGACTAACCACTACATAAATATTTCATGCTGAATAACGTTTCAGCCATTTTTTTCTCAGAACCATGTAACAGTTTGTTCATAATACGGCCTAAATTACAAAAAGACAAATTCACAATGCTACACACATTTCCTGTGTGAAAAAGTCTTTAAGAAAATACCATTTAATTACCTCTTAAATGGGCTAGCTTTATCATGTCACTTTGTTATTTGAAAAACAAAACCACTAAAAAACCTGAAACACAAACTCCACAAAAACAAACTTTTGAGAAACAATTTTGATATTTTTGTTTTCCCCTATGGTGCTCTCAAGCTTTCTTTATTTGGTTAACTTCAATTGAATGGTCAGGTCCAAATATAAAGCTTATAAATTATAATATCAATGGAAGACCTATTGGAAGGGATGATAGGAGGATTGTGTGGGCAACTGTGTTTTTCAGCAAACTGATGAGGCAAGAAGAGAGATGAACAAAGAATTCACAACTCACAGAAAAACTTTAAGGAAGGAGGAGAAAGTTTTAAGAAACAAGATGAGCCTATGAGTGCACTAACTGCTTGGAGAATGAGAACAGAAAGCAGGGAACACAATTTGGAAATGGAACACTGAGCACCAGCAGTATGAGGCGAAATACTAGATGTCAGGTATAAAGGAAAGACAGACGTCAGACTATAGTATGATGGATTTTGAGTCTCAGGATGTGTACTTAGAGACAATAAACATATATAATTCAGCTTATTAGCTGGAAGTGATGAAGCAAATTATCAAATGATGTAATAAGTAATAAAAAAAAGCATATAATGAATCTAAAGCTTAGAAGTTCCACTGCCCAGTAGATCATGCTCCACCTATCAGCTCCTTCACCCAGGTCTTTTCTAGCCAGCCCTGAGATGAAGCTAGCCTTAAAGCCACGCATAGCCCAAGTCATCCCCAGCACTCTAAATAAGAAGCACTGCTTTTCAAGCACATCCTTGCTTAAATTAGCTGCTATACATTCTGTTATATAGTACTTCACTTCAGTACCCTAATTATAACAAGAAAAAGCTTTACTCTGGTATAAAGTTATTTCCAGAGAGGGAAAAACGATCATGTGATGCTGAGTGGTGTCACTTACATCCTCCTGACTTCTGAAAACATAAAAAATTGAGGCACTGAAGCCCACTCCACCTTTCAGGAAGGAAGCCTTAATTTAACTGTTGTCAAATATAATGGTTTCAGAGAAGCATAGAGCTTTGGAGAAAGACAGCCCCACCTTCTAAGAGAACAACGTTGTATGAGACACATGGAAGATACGTTATCTGGCCCTTGCTCTTCAGGATGTGTACACAATAAAGAGAAATCACCTTAGGCTGAAATCAGTATTGCTCTCTGTGTACTCCATACACGCCTGGCCATGGACAACAAGAACAAAATCTTACATTGACTAAGTTTCTTATAGGCATGTCAGTGATCCCAACTGCCTTCTTCATTGGCCACGTCCACTTTCAGTGGTGCTTCAGGGACATTATTTCTTGTGATGGCACAGGGCTATGTGAGAGACATATCTCACGTTAGAAATTAGACTGCCACAACCTATGCAATACATGTGGTATTCTATTTCCTTAACTACAGTGCAGTGACTCTGACCAATTAAAGTGCTCACCATATACAATTCATCCAGATTCCCCTTGCACAAGTCATGAACTCTGACTACCAGAACTATCATGAACCCTTAACCTGTAAAACGATCGAGCTTTTTTATGGTTATGTTTATTGCCTCAGATTCTGTGGTGACTGCAGAAAGCACAGAAGCTGGCTTGGAAGCAAGATAAATGAAATATCTTCATTTCTATCTCCCCAACTCGTCTCATTTACGTGTAAACAAATGAAGGCACTGCAAGAATCATTTTCAGACGAGCAACAACCACCAGCACCCCCACAACACACAGACTACTTGTATACCATTGCACAAACACTTTGTAGAGTCCCCCTGCACCCCCACCCCACTGACAAACTTCTCACTTGTACATGTGAGCTTGGTCAGTGCCATCATAGTTAAAGAAAAGTCTCCCCTCAGCACAACACCCAGCTTCTGTCCAGGATTATCCTGAGGAGTTACTAAGTTGGATGGAGTAACCAAATAATGAGAAATCAAAAGCTGTAGACACATATCTTTTTCCAGATGTGGCAACAGCCAACCCAGTCAACAGTCACCCTCTTTGCCAAAGATAATTAGCTCCAGGTTAGCTTAAATGATTTAAACAGTGCATCTTTTCTAGCCCAGATCATTTTGATCGAAATGGGCTAAGTGAGCCCTGGCAATACATTGAGCACTGCTGAGAGCATGATAACCCTCAGCAGACAGCACTGATGAGCAGCTGGGGTTAGAGACAGGTTTATAACCTTTTCCACTGGCACAGCTGGATGAGGAAGAACAGGTACATTGTGCATTCCTGATCTGGACATCTAATTGTCCGACAGTCACTCATTCTGTGTATTTGTGAAATAAGATCACAAATGCATCCTAAACTTTTCTTTGTTCCATGTTCCAGGTGTGCCTACAGTGTCAACCAGCATTTTAATTAACCCATGAATTCTTGCATGTCTTAAAAGTCAAGCACATCATGTATGTACCTGAGAGAAATTCTGGTGTTTGTAAATAACATTTATTTTGCTTCCTTCAACAGAGACATGAAATGTAAGCTTTCAAGCATACAGCATTGAGTGTAGAACACTATAATTAAGAACTATATGTTAGAAACAAAATTATTTTTGTGATCTCTTAGCTCTCCTTCTTGTGTTACTCAGTTTGTATTAGTCTGCTTATTTAACAACTCAATCTCATGGACAATTAAACAATACTCACAGAGGTATACGAATGTCCAACCCAATCAGTTCCACCTTATTAAACTCTTCTTTCATTGTTTTGTTGCATCCTGAATTACACAGTCAATACAGTATCCTCAATAGGGCTACATTTCTGAATACATTTTAGAAATAAAATCTCAAACTCGATAGATTTCACTATCAGATTAACTGCATTTGCTCTTTTAAATTTAAAACCAAAGTTGTAGTTTTTTTTTTTTTCCAGGAACTTCCACAGTCTTTCCTTATTTCATTTCTGCAGTGATTTAAAAATTGCAGCACTAGAAATCTTGAAATCATTGCTGTCACTTCAGGTGCTATCAGAGTTTATGGTAAGATACAAACAGTCTTCCTAGCATCAACTACAATGACAAAGTTACTTACTGTACTTTATGGAGGCACTAATCTTGTTTTCCGTATTCCTACTGAAAACTGGTGACATCCACTATCTTCCCAAACACCATGGCATGACATGCAAGTCAGTTTGAAAACTGTGTCATAACAGCTCGACAAAACACTAACAGTGATTCTTTCCAAAGGTAACAGCAGAGAGAGACTAGAGAAGACAACTTTTCCTTTCCTTCAGAAAAGCAATAATTTCTTTTAGTGTTTGTCAGTTCTATGGCAGACACAGATGCTTTCTTATTATATACTTATTTTGGCATACTACTTTTTTTTTTCTGAATTAAGACTCTCAGAATAAACTACGTATGCACCTGAGAATGTTATTTCAAATGAAATATCTTTGGCGATCATGAAAAGAAATTACAAAACCGAGATGCTTTAAAGCTACTTTCTCTTTTCATTATGAGTAAAGGGTTGCTGTTTAAATAAAAATAAAAACTATACCTAATCTTCTGATGTTCCTTATTTTGGGAAGAAACACCTGAAATTCTAGAAAAAGAACCACCCGAATTTCTAGGAAAAGAACCACCCAGCAAAGCGGTGAATTAAGTTCTTTATAACTTATCCTACCTTCCTCTTGTTTTGTACTGTAGATGAGTGATCTGAAATTTGTCAAAGAAAGGGATAACTCTCATATTTTCTCAGAGCAGCATACATCAGTGACAGGTCATGCCTCTTTGCAGTAGAGACCTTTAAGTGATACTAAATGAAACTATTATATACATACCATATTTCAAGTGACTGCCAACATTAATGCATTGTTTCAGTAATAACCATGAATCTACTGTGACATATTTGGGCTATTTCTCTGTGCGGTTATAATAAACTTTTGTCCAAGAGCATTTAAGTCTGTAGCACTCATTATCCTTGTTGTGTGACCTAGAAGGGTCCTTGGCAATCAAAATTCTGACATAGAAGTTCACAGGTCAAATCTGCCTTTCAAGTTGTCCCTTGAGACTACTTGTACTGATCCCAAGTATTTTTTGACAGCTGTGTTGAGGTTTCCTGATTATAAATTCCCATCTTCTAATCTTTTCACTGGAAAGGGCAGCTGCAAGTAATGGCAAGTTAATTGCAGCATATGACACAGATTCTAATAAATGCTTTAAAAGATTTGCATTCTATGCTTAAAAAACCAATTTGGTGTCAATAATTTCAATGTAAATCTCCAAGTGCTCAAGAGGTCTAAGTTGCTCCTAAACACTGTAGAGTGAGAAAAAATTAAAGTACATTTTATGGGCTATAGGTCTCTGTAATCATCATTGAATGGCAAGGTTTTATGCTACACCAGTGAAAATGAAATTGTTCCACACATAACCTGGCAGCCAATACATAGTTCACTCAAAACAAGATGGACTCAAACTAATGACAATCTAATGGTAATATATTCTAATATTTTCCTTAGCTATATGACTGCAGAAGTTTGTGATGTTTAAAGCAGCAGAGGTTATAATGTGGTACATCAAGGCGGAATAACAGAAAAATACTTACCTGTATTGACTATAAACGTAATAGAAGACCTACAAACTAATTGCAGTTATTTGGTACTTGCAATTATTTTCAAGTAAGCTATGACAACTGTAATACAGACCTGTCAGCTGTTGTCCTACCTCATGATGAGACACATCAGATCTTATAAACTAAGAAAATGCAAGAATAGATCAGTATGTGCATAAAAGAAGAATGATGCATACTTTCAGAAAAGGTGACATTCTAATGCCTACATAAGGACCAAACCAATGGCCCACCAAGGAGCTATTATGATGATCCAGTCTGACTTGATCCGTAACATACTTAAAAGAATTGCCCCCAGTAGTTTATGCATCAACCGTACAACATTTATTTAGTGATAGAGAATCTCTGAAACCTTCAAGAAGTTATATTTCTCTTTATAGGATCTTGCTATGCCATTTCCTGCTACATTAAAGAACTCACCTTAAAGCTGGTAATTTTCTTCCTAAAGAGGAGATAAACTGTAATCAGATCACCTCTCAACATTCGTTCTGCTAACTACATTGAGATCGTCAGTCTCTGTATAAGCATTTTTTCAAACCTCAAACAAATTCTTCTCTCTTCTGTTGATCCCTTTACAATTATCCAGCCAGAGATATTTCAAATAATTAAGAAAAGAAGAAAACATGGTAGAAAAATGAATGGATTATAATAAAAGTGATTTTAAAGCTCATATATGCTATTTATATATTCTCTAAATCATTGTAAGCTTTACTGTAGGACTTTAGGTTTCAGGCCTAATATTACACACCTTCAGTTCATACTCATATAGATCTTTAGGGTATTCTGTTTTAATGTCAAATAGCAAAATACATAATGGACATTGGGTTGCTTTTCAATAAGCAAGACAAATGCTGAGGTTAAGGATATAAGTTTTCACGGCTTAAAGCAGTTTAGTTCCTCAGCAAAATTTATACCTTAAACTAATCTCGGTAATCTCTGTAGCATACTTCTAAGTTATTCAGAAAGTTCTGATGTCAGCAGCAATTGATGCGTAGGTGAACTAACCTACATTGCAACCAAAACCGAAAGTACACTGAAATCACTCAATCTTACTACCTTTTCGGGTCTCAGTAGGCATCCATGCTTCCTTCTGTGACATAAGCAAGAAATATATATTATTTCTTTCCCTCAAATCTCTGAAGGGAGCCTTTGTTGGCAACTGAAGTCCTGAGCTCCTATACATCACTGCCCTGGAGGTTAAAGTGATATAGGAGGAGCCAAAACCTGTAGCAAGTAAGGGCACATTTCCTTGTTCTTGTCCCACGTGCGTGCCCAGAAAACAAACTGACCAAGCAAGTTGCTGACTTTACGAGTCTCAGGTAGACTCTTTTTAAACTAGCATATGTACCAGACTATGCATCATGTTTCAGTCTGGCCCCACTTCTCCTCCTCTTTTCTACTCAGTACAGTTTTAAAAAAAACCAACAACCCAACAAACAACAAACAACACCCACCCCACCCCCCAAAGCAGAGCAAGGAAATACGATGTCTTCCTCTCAAATCTTGCAATACAAGACAAAAGACAGATGACGAATGAAGACATCAGGAGAGTCACAACCCCCCACTGTCTCAAGAAATGCTACGGAGTTTAACACTTGGAAGCGAGAAGGATGCACAATAGTAGACAGTCCACTCAGAGAGTCTCATCCACGTCAGCCCCAGCGACACCACTGTGTCTGTCCTGGACTAAGCCATTTGCAGGTTTGGAGAGATGCTACCCAGGAGCTTGGTGAATGAATGCCGCTACGGCTGCTCGATGAGGAGTCACAACCCACTGAAATGATTTCATCAGATCTTGTCAAAGATGTATACTCTTCGGAAAATACACAAAGCTTTTTCATCCTTATTGTGATTTAAAGACGTTTTCCATAACAATTTTCTCTCAGATTTCCAAAACTACTTTCTACCTGAAACTGTTTTGTGTAAAGGATTTTTTCTATTGCATGATTTAAACAGCATTTAAAAAAAATATAAAATGTTGCTCAAGTTTGAAGAGCTGTAGGTCTTTAACAGAAAATTGGAATATTTGTATGTATTTATTTAGAATAAAAAAAATAGCTCAGAAGAAGCCTTTCCAAGGATCTAAACACCTCAATATGCCATTAAAAATGCAACTAGTCACACCTCCTTTATGGCCCTATGATTTATAGGGAACAGTGTAAAAGAAAAAAAGGTTTCAGGACTACAGTGCAGTAACAGAACATCTCTAAATTGGCAAGTATTTTCATTAGATAATTAGCAACTGCAAAAGTAGCACATGCAAATATTCTAATGGAATACCTCACACTAGCATGTGTTTAAATGGCATTCACAAAGTAAGCCAAGAGCACCTGAGGTGTTAAAGCTCTAAAATTGCATATTTTAGCAAAACAGAAGAATAAGGCTAATGAGTTAGTTGTATATTATTCTTATATGCTTATAATAATCCCTTAGCTAGCGTTTTAATTTTTTTCAAGGTGCTATAAAAATTACCAGAATAAGTATTAGTCAGAAGTACCCCTTCAGTTATATCTTCAAATAGCAGCAGGACTAATCCTCAGGTAAAACAGCAAAAGCTTAACGCTATCATATTTAATTTCAAAGGATTTGAACAAAGAAATAATTTCAGATGATTAAATCAGTTCATTTTGAAAGAGAAATTGTAGGGAAAAATTGCACTTGTTATAAAAGTTTGTTGTATTTCTCATAAATACCCAGGAATATTTCCATAAAATTATAGACATATTAAAGAAATTGGCCTTGCATTCTCGAACTCAACAATTAATAAGTGAGTTGTTGAACACTACAGATGAGTTTCTTTGTACTGACCTTGAACAAGGAGTCATTGTGAAGTATCATCTCTGCATTTATACCGTTAGTAGTGTAGGAAGACTATGTCCCTCACACTTCACCATGCATCACTGAACTGTAACAAACTCTGACAGGTATAGAGCGTATCTCTAAATATTATGACACTCTGCTAGTGACAGCTGGAAAAGAAAAGCTGGACACAATCACAGTTCCCACATTTACTGGAAAAGATGAGCTGCCATCCATAGCAACCATATTTAAGGAAACACTAATAAATTTTAAATATTTTTAAATGTCTCATTTCCTGACATTTTAAAACACAGAAAAGCATCAGTTACAAATGCAGATGCTTTTTCTGTCAGCAATTAGTCTTTGTGTCTTATGTATAACATTGTCACAGAAACCACTGCTAAAAAAACAACTAAAAACCTAAAAATCTATAGTTTTCAATAACCTTGTTCAATTATAAAACAACTCATGGCGAAGGTCATTTGCCAAAGCAACAATATTTGCATAATATTTGCATACGATGAATCAAGCTTGGAATGTCACAGAAGTATTGTAAGAGTACTCTTTCTGCAAATTGAGTTTTCTCATTAACCATAAGTATTTCTAAAGTAATTTAATTCAATATTCATTTTGAAATCAGAAAATTACATTCAAGTGCTGCACCTCATATAGATGACAAGTACACAAAGGAGGACTGCATCTTCCTACCAGTGCTAACTTTAGGTTACAATTCCTGTTTAATTATTTTGATGAGTGTGCAATTAATTCAAAGCATATAGTGTTGCAAATTCAAGCACTCTGTTCAAATATATATGCTTTGATGTGTACAGCTACCTACTCTTCTTAACAGAAGGACAGATGAGCCTTGGTACCCAAAGAAATACTTTAATCTGTGGCCAAAATAACATGAAAACCTTAGACATTGTAACTTCCCTTACAGCAAACCAGGTATGTGCTGTATATATATATACGTGTTGAAATCAACATTCTCTTAAAAGATGTTTCTTTACTTGCATGGCCAAATATAGAGCATTTCCTTCATAAAAAAAAAAAAGAATGTTTACTTCTAAAAAGGATTATAAACCCACAATTTTATTCAGGAAACAAAAGTTTTAATGCAGCTATGCAATATGATATGAAATGTTCCCAGGAATAAACCAGCACTCTGGAACAAACCAAATTTTTGATCATTACAAAGTGAGGTATGAGCACTCAAAAGCTTTCTATTTATGCTTTTTAATTTTTTTTTAAATAAATACATTTGTGCATCTACATACACTTATAAACACATTATTCAGAAGTAATAGTAATTATGGGTTATGTCGCTGCTTTAACTGATTTTTGCAGCATCAGAAACAGCTTGGTTGTTTGATATTACCAATTAATTCTGTTATATTATTAGATTTATTGTTTTTAACTATTTTGATAAAAAAATCTTAATCTCAGGGAGCACGTATCTGACTAGAAATATTTCTGTTCCATCTTACCTAAAATGTTTTCCTGTAATTTATAATATTATTATACTAAACATTTTTCCAAAATGTTACATTTGATGCTTCATTCAAGTTTATTTTACTTAGAACTTTCTCCAAAAAATTATTTTGGGATACATTTCCTTATCTTTTGTGAAATGCTTTGGAAAAAAAAAAAAAGAATTTAACTGCTTCGGTTGTTCCTTTGATTATTATGTATATAAAAGGAGATACATTTTCTGAATGTTCTAATTCAACTTTTTGGCGCTCTCTTTAGTGAGAGAAGTTGAAGCTAAACACTTCAAACTCAAATCCGAATTACTGACCTTGCCAAGAATGGCAAAACATTTCAGCTTTGAAGAAAATCAGTTTGATTTTATTAAGTTATGAACATTTCCAGCCAGCACACCACAATACGTTGACAGTACATTTCATACTACTTGGGGTATGTGGTGGTATATCTATTTAAAATGATGATCTGGATGCAGGAAAAACGACATTGTTCATTTGATATCTTTGGCAAAAAGGATGTCTTACGGGATATTTATTAGGAATGCTTCATCTCAAGTTTCCTTAATATCCATTTAATTTCATCTGTTTTTTCCCTCCCTTTCCCTTTTTCCACTAAGCCTTCCTTACTCCTTGGCAAATTAAGTGGGGAGGGAAGTAATAATAAAGTAACAGAGACAAATAAATCAAATGTACAGTAGAGGCAGCTGGCAAAGTCAATACCGAATCTTTTCCAGGGCCCTTCCTTTTCTTTAAGTTGATAATGATAAGCTTAAAATTCCTAACACAGGGTTTTCAAAAGTGTTCAGGATCCATCAACTTGAACAAACAGAGGCAGCTTAAAGTGAAAGAGAAGTGAAGAGTAGAACAGTAAAAGAGTGGAGAAGCATAGGAGAAGGCAAAAATGCATAGTACAGAGACTATACAAGGAAATGAGATCAGTAGATAGCACTCACCTTTACTTAAAACTTGCTCATTATATATGCTATTTTGTCTACGACTAATTACTGTCACAACTCTGTCTTCATCCGTAAACTGATATGATACCTACCTACTGCTCTAACGTGCTGAGTCCTATGGTTTAAAAGTTCCTAAAGAAATGTTAATTACTGAGTCAACAAGAGATGATGAACAGACAGTTAACCCCCCTGATTTTCAATTGCTTATTTATCTTCGCTATATGGAATAAACACTAAATGAGGAAGTTACAAACTTGTTGAGTGAATTCATACTAAGCAGCAGTAGAACATCAACCGAGTTGAATTTTTGTCAGACTCCATATGATAAATCTACGTGCTCAGCTGCTTGGTCTATAACAACATTCTTAGCAATTAGATGGCCACATTCTCTTTAAGCAGATGGAACAGAGCTTAATGATACTTGAAACAGCCATATTAAAGGCATTTTTTACAGTGACCACTTTTTTCCTTCACTTAGTGCAGGGGAAAATAGAGTTTGACAGAGATGACAGGTGATCTGGGGTTCATTTGAAAGCTGCAGTTAGTGTTGTGTGTTCTTGGTTTTTACTTCTGAGTGCCTCTTCCAGACAAGAGGTCTTCAGAGAGGGAGAAGACTCTGGGTCCTAAATGAATTTAGCATTCTTTTATGGCAAGGACAAAAATAAGGTATCTATTGTCTTCTGAGGTTTTTCAAAAATCCAACATCTTAATTTAAACTGTTTAGACCTAGAAATACTTAACAGTAGCTTTCTGGTAATTTCCTTATTTCAGTTTTCAGCTTTTACATCCAATAAAGACAGAATGCTAATTTTCGAGGTATATTTCTTGCATTTTGGGGTTGTATTTCACTCAAAGTAGGGGAAAAAAACAACAGGATTTTTCTTTTGTTTAAGTCTAACTGTATATGTGTTAGAAATATTTGACTACTACACTTAAAATTCACATCACTGTGTACTGAAACTTTCTAAAAGGCAAGATCTGTATGACATTAAAGCTACGCATGATACTACTCCTATAGTTAATGGTCTGTTAGATACTCTTTTATGTCCCTATTTCAGAGGTTTTATAACTTCAGGACAAAATTCTTTGCAATCTGAAACTAAGCATACAGGATAGTGGTCCAGAAAGAATTTTATTAGGCACATACTCAAACCTTCTATAAAACAGATTTTAAATAAAGACTTTTTTTGTGCTCTTAGCTAAAAGCAAAGATTAAAAAGGATTTTTTTGGCACCTATCTATAACATTTTTTTCACAGTAAAATAATTTTTAATATAAAAAACGACACTGCAGAATAAAAAAGAAATATAACATTTTGACTACAAAGAACTCACTATGTATTGCTCTTTATTATTACTATTTAATTAAATGTTGGAGCAGTGGTGAAAACTGCAAAACAGAAATCCAGTTTATGACCCAAATAATTTCTGCCTCAAAAGAGGCACAGATATCAAGTTCAAGATTTTTTACTGTAGGTCCAATTGTGAATAGATATCTTGGATGGAAGTGTTGCAGAAACTTCTACAGGAGCGGAGCAGAAAGGAGTTGGTGAGGCAGAAAGAGAGAGGGGAACATACAAAGAAAGTACTATTAGCTGTTTTGGTCAAATACCGTAGTGTGGTTTTGAAGCTAATCCTCTGTCATCCCTTCTCCATCTTTGGCCAGGTTAACAGAGAAGTTTTGGTGCACTAAACTCTTTTGGGAGGAAATCAAACAAGAAACTCTGTTTCACAGAATCACAGAATGGTCAGGGTTGGAAGGGACCTCTGGGGATCATCTAGTCCAACCCCCCCGCCAGAGCAGGGTCACCTACAGCAGGTTGCACAGGAACGCATCCTGGCAGGTTTTGAATGTCTCCTGGGAAGGAGACTCCACAACCTCTCTGTTTCATGTTTGCACCATAAATGGTACAATCCCAATGGATCAGTGAGTGTCCTGAGCTACGTATGAATGGTCCTTTGGAAAACTGAACTGTACACAGGGTAGAAATGGGCAGTATGGGAAAGCAAACTAAATCTGGTTAGAAATCTCCTGAACTCCATACAAAGGACATGTAGGAGCCTCGGCTGCTTCTACTGGTATATCCCAGGTTGCTGAATTACTTTCTAACATAGACACAGCCTGTAATACTCAGCCTTATTAAAAAAAAAAGTTCTTTAACAGGCAATACATTTGTGTGCTATAACCGAGGTATGCAACCTGTACGCTTCGAGAGCTACCGGTCGTTGCACTAAGGCAGCTGCTGTGCCAACCGTAGCATTGAGCCTTGTGTCTTCTGCCCTGCTCTGAGCAGCTCAGCTGCCCATGTTCAAGGTCAGCTCTGACCTGGGGCAGCCGTATGAGCTGGGACCAGGCCTGGAAGAGAGCTGCGCTAGCCTGGGGCGTCTGCCCCTGGCTTGGGAGCTGCACGTAAGCCCAGGATCTGGTCCTTCCTGAGCCAGGCTGTAGGCACGCCTGTGCCTGGCCTTGTACCTTGCTGAGCCCGACCCTGCCCTGCTGACCTGCCTTCACGGCATGGCTCCTGTCGTTGCAGCCTTGTCTGGCACTCACTGTGAGGTGGACAAGCCTGACGGCGCTCCTCAGCCCTGCTCTGCTCCTCTTGTGCCAGGACCAGTACCACGTGTGTCATCCTCAGCTCCCAGCTCATCTCCTGCTGGGCAGCGCACTCCTGCTGCTGATCCCTGACACCTCAACAGATTTACTATTTCAAGATGAAAAGACATTTTGGCTTGAGAATAATACTAGTTTAATCCATATTATTCAGGCTTTGATAAAGTTTACCTCATTAAGCCAGCAATCCTAAAACATGAAAGCAAATGCCTAACCAGAGCTACTGAAAACAATGCAATCGCCCACGTTAGTAATGTTATATATGTTTACATGTGTCTGCATGACCAAGAAATAAATTCTTAGGGCAAACTGCAAAACTTTTCTACAACATAAACTGAATTTCTATTTACACCAGTAGAAGGTATATTGTTACATTAATACATTATTGCTAGTTTCTGCCAAAAGAAAAAAAAAATTTCAATCTTCCCAAAGAAATATTAGAAAACCCCTTAATGTTATCACCACCAATGAACCAATACATAAAGCATTTGTTGGCATGCTGATTTTACCATAAGGATACAAATGTCTCGAGAGCATTTTAACTTCCTGCAAAATGAAACAATGCATTTTTAGATAATAGGTCATTTGACTCTAATGCTTGTAAAACTCTGTGTCATGCTGGAAACTGTAATTTT
The DNA here is from genome assembly GCA_013398815.1 of Ibidorhyncha struthersii. Lineage (NCBI taxonomy): Eukaryota > Metazoa > Chordata > Aves > Charadriiformes > Charadriidae > Ibidorhyncha > Ibidorhyncha struthersii. Next base: position 332,346 of record VZSZ01005130.1, on the reverse strand, counting down.
TTAAAATGTGTCTGAAATAAGAAATATTTATGAAACATCCTGGACTTTGGAGTCACAAGTGTGCACATTAACAACTTTTATAGAGTTCAATCTAAATAATCAGCTAGTTGATGTATCCATAATTATCTTAATTATTTCAAAGAGTGTTTATTTTAATTGGATGGAATTTAGTGCTCCCTAAGGTGAGCACTAGATACAGTGGGCTGGTCTTCTGAAGATAAGTTTCAGTGGGACGCAAGGATTTCTTGGTTTGCTTTGTTGCAGAATGATGAGTCTAAAATATATTTGTCAATATTTTGTTGAATCGAAGCCTGAGAATGCTCCAAGCCTCTACTGAACATTTTTTCATCAGGGACACAGAACTACATCTCTGGAAACAATAATAGCAGCTATTACTGTCAACCCTGTGGCTTGGAAGACAGGAGTCCTCCAGCGGGAGGACAGGAGTTCTGCTCTCAGCTCTGCCACTGACTGGTATTGATTACTCTGTCCACTTAGAGCCCTTCATGTTGAAGAGACCTCATTTCTCTCACCTTACAAAACAGAAAGTTTCAGTTGCATAGTGTTCACTTCTGGCAATCCCAGGATGACAACCTCAGTTTCCAGTACAGCAAGTCCAAATTTTATTCACTTAGCCACTCAGAACAAAGATTCCTCATTTATGAAATTGTATTTACGGCACTTGGATCACAGTACGGATAGTTCCCTTTTGTACTAGTCAGAGTCTTCCTACATGATGCAAGGAAAACCATATTAATGTATATGGAAAAGAAAAAAAATGAGGTTGTTCAGTTAAATGTGAGTTTAGGAAGTCCCAGAGATGCTGATTTAGCAACTATTTTTGTGCACGTTGTTAACTTTCAGCTGACAAGCAGCATTGAAAATTGGAGTGGCAAACATTTGCAGAGCAGTATTTCTTTGTGTAGGTTTAATGGTTGTCTAAAGCTTTGCTTTGACATCTTTTGGAGACCTGAGCCCCACTTCAGGAAAACGAAATTAATCATGTATCCATTTAGACCTCAGCATAAGCTGTTAATGGTTTAATTATGCTACTGTATAAAGCTTCCCTTCTTTCCCTTTCACTTCATTCTATCCCTCTAGCTTGTCCTTCTTCACCCAAAAACAACAACTAACCTATAGTTCTTTTTTTCCATTGACAAAGGTTTTAAAATACTTCCTTGTTAATAAACATACTCTTTGTTGTGCTCAACTGAACATTGCTTTCAAGCATTTTCAAAGAAGTAGAAAGCACATTTGGAAACTATGAAATTATCCATTTTGATAGATACAATATAAATCTGAATGCTTTTGTGTACAACACAAAGCTTTTGGATTCAAATGCCTTTATTCCTGTATCAGAAGATCCTACTGTTCTTAGGCACAGATACAGAAACATCTCTTGCTCGCAGTCCCCAGAGAAACAGAAGTGGAAGCAGGGAAAGGAAAGAGACACTAATAGATACATTTTGTTTTCCAATTCTTCCATTACCCCTATAGCCTCATCACTCTTAAGCCTTTCTCAAATCCACATGACTTCTAAAATCTTTACACGCCCACCCTGTAAGGCCCCTCACATAACCCTTGGCTCCCCTGTATATCCCTAATACCTCCCAGGATAATTCCTTCTCCTCCATACCGTGTTCCCTACCACTTTAGCTAGGCAAACAGCACATACTGCAGCCAGAGTGTGGTTGTGTTGTGGAGCTGCTGTTGGGTTTACGCTGATGGTTTGGGTAACACATGTCCCCTAACTGAGGGGCTGGCTGGGGTACAGAACCGTTAAATGCTCAGCTTTCTTGGCTTTGCTCTCACAAATCTGGGCTTCCTTCCTCTAAACTGTTGTCAGTTTCCACAAGACTTTGTAGAAACTGAGCACTTTTGGACATTGTATCTAAGTAATCCAGTTGCAATTGGCAACTGGGTTCAGAAATTATTACTGACAGTCAGCAGACAGAATATTTGCACAAGTGTATTTTTCAGACCACTAAGCTAAAATGCGATATTGGAAGCTGTGGAACTGTTTTAAAGGAAGGAAAATGAGCATGGTTATGAATTGTGGTGGTTTTCAATACTGTGACAATGACACTAAGTGCCAGCTTTCTCTCTTTGTATTGCATTCAAAACTGCTCAGCTGAGAAGTGAACTTAGCAGTGGATGGCAAGCTGCTGTAATAGAAGCCTCACACTGTGCAAAAACTGTTGTTACTTTTTTGATGTTTCAGTTGTCTATCCAAATAAAATCATCCGGTGTGAATGTGCATGAGGAAGCATATGGTATGTAAATAAATAGCAGGAGGCTTATGCTAAACAAACTTCTACTTTCTCTCTTCCAACCTTTCTTCCTTTCCAAGTTGACCTTAAATATACTTGGAAGGAAAAACTATTTCTCAACTATGTGCTTATACATGATAAGAAACATTAAGGTCTAGTCCAGTGAGGCCAAGATCTCCATTGTTTTTACGAGTGATAGTTAAATATTATTTCCAGCCTCCTCAGCTCTATCTATCTTTTCACAGGATGTAGATGCCAGGAGTGTGTTTAATTAAATGAGGAGAGACAAAAGAAGGCATACGGCACTGCAGGATTATGAGATCTCTCAGATGGTCCTTTCTTTGCTGTGTCTTCCTGATCGCTAGACGACAGAAAAATTGAGACTTAGTGGATTCTTTCTCATCTACCCACCTGACCGACAGCCAGGAAACTGTACAGGACTGTGAGGCGCTCTTAACTCAATGCAAAGATTCAGAGAGCTGATGCTAAACAGAGAGCTGAGATCTGTATTTGTCTACTATATTGTACCTTTGAGGGAATTTGTTCTATTACCATTTACGTTAGGCATTATGGTGGTTGTAATATATGTCAGCCGGAGGTACCTTAAAAGTGATGCCTCACATCTCATACAATATTGCTGCTTGTTCAAAAGCTTTACAGGTTTGAGTTTAAGTAAAACATCATCTTACGCGTTATCTCAATGCCAAAACTGAGCAGGGTAAGAAGAACTACATTTTGTCACTCTAAGGATGAGGGGCTCAACGTCAAATTAACCTCTTGCTCCTCTGTTCTTTAAAAGAAGGAGGAGAAAGACTGTGCTGGGATGGAGAGCTGGAGGTGTCCTCAGAGAGTCAAGCTTACTGCCACTGGGGCAGAGCCTGGTACCAAATCTACTGATGGTTGCCTCACATACCCTCCCCCCTCATTTGGCAGCAGGTATCCCCAGACTTCCCAAGGCTCTGAACAGGTACAGCAAGCAGGAGGAATTCTGCCATGCAGCTGATTGCTGGCTCAGATTTAGAGCTCTATGTTAAAGATGTTTAAAGTCAATTTCTAAACAATCCTTTAGCTTTCTGAATGTTCCAAAGATGTAACTTTGGAGACCGCAATTTAAAATGAGCCTTTCTTACCAAGAACATACCACACCTGTACCAAACAGTGCTATTAATACATGTTCACTAGCCCATTAGATTAATTTTTTAAAAGGAAGATGTTTTTCTTAGTGTTCATCCTCTCCTATAAGCCTAAAGGGATACATATATACAAATAAACCAAACCAAAACAAATAAACCCCAGAAATAAAAACTAGTAATACATCTGATCACATGTGATTTTGTTAGACTTACTTTAGAAATGAAGATGAGTAAATCACCTATGCAACCATTACAGAATAGTTTGAAAGAACAATTGAGGGTACAGCTCATCCAACTAATAAAGACATACTACAGTTAGCTTTGAAGTTAATAAGCAAGTTTTTTACAACACTATAGGTCAGCAGTATGGAAATTAAGTGAGCTGAAATATCTAGCTGGTATTTAGGTAAATAATTTGGCAGCTATCCTTAATGAACATCACAAGGCAGCAGCTCTGTGGTTTGAAGATTTGGATTAACTCATCTAACTTAGCATACCAAAACCACCTTGCATAGGATTTGAGAAGGAAAAAGACAGAGATAAGGCTATAACAACATTCTACACAAAGGAAGATTTCACTCCCATTTTCTAACTTATTAATAACTTGGAGTGTCAGAACTAGAAAAATGGTAGGTTATATCTGAGGTTATAACCTCAGGACAGGAATAAAAAAAAATAGTCCAGCAGTTTAATGAACTACTAACTCATGCTTGACAGATTCTTTTTTACATGTAACGATAAGAAAATGTGGTCTTAGGTGGCCACACAGGACGGTGCTTAATCACATCATTGCACTCCCTCCTCTGAGCCACCTGAGAATGCACACACATGCATTCAGGCTTCCAAAACCCAGACAGTTCTTCATCCACTCAAGCATCCCAATATAAGCAATACACTTCAAGATAACTGTGTTCTACATTAATTATGTGAATTAGAAATCTATCACTAAATTGTTGAAATAATTTAATGTATGAGAAACAAGATGAATCATCTCACAGAAAATGTGAATCATAAATGTCACCTCTGGAAAAACACTGACTAATCTAATGTTTCCACTCAAGCCAGAAAAGATCCTGCTTAGGTTTACATCTTGGTGATTCATTTTGTGGAAGGAAAAATAATTGATTCTGCTCTTTCACAGAAATGTAGTATGAGCAGTGTCATCAGTACGTCAACAATTTACATTTGTTTTACTGCACAAAGGAGTTTCAAATCAATTTCAAAGGCTGTACATTTGAAAAGCAGCCAGCTGGCTATTCAGAACTTTGAATGTGGTTGCCTTTGTGTTACCAAGCAAATAGACAGACAACTGAACATAAAGAGAATTTACAGCAGTTAATTAGCAAATGCCATTGTCCTGCTAAAAAAAAATTATTCCCACATACTTGGATACCAGTCCCCTTAACACACTCACTTCATGATACTTCTTTCATAAAAAGTCTACACATTTCTGTACCCTTTTAACGTATTTTTTTGTTGAAAATTTGGCTTTCAGATGGCTATCTAAATGTGTTACAATGGGCAACATAAGGCAACAAAATGCTTGTTTTCTTTCAAATGCTGTTATAAGGCATTTGCTAATGGTACTTCTACCATTCAGAGACATTTTATTCTGCAAGATACACTTATGGTACAGTGCAACTTCACGAAAGGAAAACAATGCAGTCTCAAATCAGTAGACCCATGTCAGCATGGGGGCTACACCAAAACTAATAAGATGTGTCTCTTACTGCAGGTGTCTGATCTCCAGCTTTCATGATAACTTGTTTACCTTCAGCTCTGAATAATGCGGAACATTTTTTTTTCTTTTTGTTTTTTTTTTTTTCCTTCTTGGAAAATCCCAAGTGAGGATGCTGCCAGGGAGCAAGCAGGCACACAATATGAGGGAAAGAAAAACAATCCTAAGGTCTACTAGTATGATATCTCTGTTGTTGCTGCTCTTCATCCATCGTAACCGACCCAGGCTTTGACCACCAGGTGCATCAAACAGCAGCGACACATCTGAGGGCTATTCCAGGCTGGCTTTGAATCCCTCGGAGGTTCTATCTCCAGTCACTTAGGTGCCCATACATTTTTCAACAAGACAAACAGTATGTAGGATCTCATTCAGAATAATATAGACAAACTTGAAGAAAGTATAGGTTTTTTAAACCTGCCCCTTCACTTTTTCATTTTGTGCATAGCATTTGGCTTGCACTGTCTCCAATTCTTCTCCAAGTTCTGATCTCCCTCCCATAGTCCAAGAACATGCAGCAACTTCACGCCAGTCAAGACAAGAATGGAGTTCTGCAATCACTTTGTCCCTGACACCGTATCTGAAAACCCATTCACCTGCGCAGAACACGACTTCACTTTCGTAAGTAAGCACGAGTACCAGGAGGGGCCAGGTTTCTAGCCTAATCTGAAATTTGAATAGCTCAGCTCAAATCTTACATCAGAAGGCCTGGCATGGGGCTTGGCGGTACTGAGACTGAAGTGCTGCTGTGGCTAACAGCAATGTGGAACTACTCACGGGTCTGTTTTACCAGCTGCTTCTTCACAGGAAACAAGCTTTATTGCTTGGATATGCTGATACTTGTACATAAAATCCTCAATAATTAAGTCAATAAAAGCTGTGCTTTGATAATCATATATATATGATTTTTAAAAAATATTTTAAAATATTTTTTTTAAAGTATTAAAAAATTCATAAAGCAAGTCACAAAGGTGTAAACTTGATCTCAATTGCTATCCTTTACTCGGCACCTCATCTCAAAATCTGGCTTACCTGGATTTTGGGTTTGGTTGCTTCTGAAGACCCCTTGGAAGACTCATATAAATGCAGAATGGAGCAACTTTTTCCTGATACCTGAAGCTCACCTGAGAAGAGTGAAGGCTGTACTGCACCATACTCTAGGCTGCTGGTGTTGGTTATAATATGCATAGTCCTAGTATGAACAGTCAATATGCATAAGCATTTGGCCTCTTCTTAGACCTGTCAAAGTAGCTGTGACCACATGGGATGCTGCACTCACCAGTTTCTAAAGCTGTTCTCAGATGGGCTATCAGGAAGCTGCTATCTCAAAAATCTGTACTCACAATTCACTTCTTTTAATGCGTGATGAGCAGTGGAACATGGCAGGTAACACTGAGGACCTCACCATACCAGTAATAAACCAGCCTACTTGACTGTTGAAACTGATAGGGAGGGTTGCACTGCCGAGCTTACTAGTTGAGAGCTAACTTCTCAAGAAAGTTGACGATCACAAAATGTTTTCTATCTAGGTCCAGAAAAAGATGTCCGATGTCATATTAAACCATGTTCACATAAACCAGGAATGTACATCAGACTTTTCATCAATCTGTCCTTCCTAGACTCAGAATTTTTCTGAGGCAGATCTAACATTGACTGCTAGATGTTATTGTGCTTTTTTTTATTACTATTTTTGATGTGGCTCCCAATACTGACGTATAATTTTTTACCTCACTTGCCTCTATACTGTCTCTTGTATTATCTAGCTAGCTTGTTTCTTCCTTCCTGTTTCTCTTAAGGCAAAAAAATGTAAGATTTAAACTTTCACAGTTTGGCCAAATGACCAAGGAGGAACTGAGTCAACAGTAATAATAAACACAAGGCAAAAGAACAGGAGGCTTCAAAGGTATTCAAGATTTCCAGCTGTATTCAAAAGAATACAATTAAATGTAATCAGATGAAACTAATGTAAAATTAATATTATATTATGCAGTATAAATATTATTAATAACTGTTATCACATTACTGCTGTAATAGGAACACACAACACAGAAACCTTCTTTCATATGAACTTGTTTATAAAAATTGGGGTTAGTAAGCTTTATTAGTATTTTCTTTGTACCTTCTGTGTATAGTCCATGAAATTTTAAATAACGTAAGAGAACTATTTGTAATTTTTCTAGGAAAAAAGTGGAAAGGAAATAAGAAGCCAGCATATTTCGGCACCCAGACAATTTTATAACAGTAGAAAAATGCACATGTGGACACACATATGCACGGGTTTACACAGGTGGCTTGGAAAATGTCATGCCCTTTTTTACAAATATATAAAGCAACTATCTCAGTGAAGCCTTGCTTAGGTTCTAGATCCTAAAGTTCACACTCATCACTGCTGTTGCTAATTATTCCAATTATACTACTAAATGTAAGTATATTGAAGCTAGTAAAACCACAAAGTAACAAAAAAAGGATGTTAAAATACTAGTTATCCATATACTTACTGATCTGGGGTTATTAAAAAAATCAAGTTAATAAATGAATCAGTGTTTTCAAGATATGTTAAAAGTATGAACTTTCCAACTCCTGTGAGGTGATGCATGACACATAATAGCCCTGAATTTAAAGGTGACGTATAAACTGCAAAAGTTGAAAATAAGGAAAAAAGAAATTTCTCCAAACCAAAATTCTGTTTGGCTCCCTTAAAAATATATTGATGCATAATATATTACAGATTTTTAGTCTATCTAAAATGACAAAAGTATTAACGCTTTTAACGTTTTTTCAGCCAGACTGCTCCATAAAGCATAAAGAAGCATATTGTGTTTGAAGCTGAAGAAATTTCAGAAGAATTGATTTTTTCATATTTGCAGTAATCTGGTCATTTTTAATGTTTTACCATCAATAGATCAGCCAAAATATAAAATCGATCTCTAATTCCATGACAAGAAAAGAATTCTTTGTTGCTTGCATAATTGCTGGAGAAACAGTGGCTCTCCTAATTGCACCGCTGAAGCTGTAGGAATATAGCATATATTGAAACAAAGAAAATGCTGTTAAAAATGGATCATTTCCATTCTTTCGTTAGCACAGTGTTACTAAACTATGACATCATTCTGCATTACTCACAGAGTTGTTAGGAGAATAATATGTTCAAAATAAAGAAACATAAGCATAGAAAATGAAGAATTCAAACTGAAGACAAATAGAAAAGGTCGGCATGAAAATAGGCAAAACCTCTGAGACCTAGCGTTAGAATGGTGAGACAGGAAAAACACATAATGAAAGAAAGTACAGGCCTGATTGAGGCCATGATAAGCTCTGAGTGGCTCTGATGATACAAGCTTGTTTAACACGAAGAACAGAAGTGCAATTCATACGCCTGAATAAGCCAGCTAATCTTGTTAGGATATGCATTCATGTAAAATTAGTCTCTGCATCTCTGTCTGAAAGAAGCACTTAGACCTTTTTAATTTTTATAGCCTATGGCAGTAAACGATTGTAATCATTTAACAATCAGACTCTTTGCAATTCAGATCTGTTCTTAAGGCTGCTGCAGTTCACACTTCCAATCCAACAATGGTCAAACTGGACTCATTTCTTTTGACTCCCTATGTGCGATGTTTCGCATTATTGGAACACATTTCTCTGTTAAAGCTTCCTGACAGAGATCTAACACACACGTTGTGTCAGCTACAATTCTGTCCATCGCATAAAAAAGCCTGATAAACTGTGGCAACGTATAAAGCCTGCTGCCTGAAGTCGCAACATGATCACATAATTATTGACCACGTTCTCTTGACCTTTCTATTGCTAGTTCAGGGCCTTGTCTTAGGATTATTCAATGATTCAGTTATAAAAGACTTCAGTACAAATTACACATTTTAAATAAAAACATTTATTCAAGAGCAGAGCGTGTCACAGTAACTTAAAATAAAATCTGACTAGGGAATCTAAGTGTTTATTATCAGAATAGCTATGCTGCTGGGCTTTTGTAGATTATCTGGCCCATGAGATTTCAGCAACGGGGTGGGAAAAAAAGTAAGTAGCTGAGTAAGCAAAATCTACCTTACGCTTTCAGAGAAACTTAAAACTAACTACAGTGAAACAAACTAAAACCTTGCAAATTTTTATTAAACTAGGATAATTTGCATGCTTGCAAGATATGAAGTAAATTATACTCACCATTAGAACAGAGAATATTTCCTAACAGGAATAAAACAAATTATAAATAAAAATCTGTATTACTACACAAGCACTCTTGTATACTCACTGTAGATACTAAGATACAGAGAATTAGGATATGCAGGTTAATGTTGCTACTAATTTAAAGGAGCAGCTTAATACCATGTAAATTCCAACTAATGTTTCAAAGGGACAATATTTTCTTAACAGATACACAATCTCTTTATTAAAAAAAACAAAGAGGGGGCCAGATGAGTGTCTCGTACCATCGACCCCAGCGGAAACCCAGGACAATCTACATCCACAGAAGTCGATGAAAGGATTCCTCAGCGGATCAGTGAAAGTGGTCAATATTCCAACACAACAGAATGGTATGAATTGTTCTTTGAATACCTACACTTCCTTCACCTAACCCCAGTGTACTGAACCATGCTTCTTTATCCTCTGTCCCACTTGTGTCGGCAGATATGAAGCAACTTTGTCAACCTGTGCCAATACCGCTCAACTATGATCTTAAAGATCTGGTCAGAGAGAAGTAACCCAAACTTAATCTCCCCTAAAACCAAATGAACCACCACAGCTATGTTTTCCATGTGCAACAACTCCATTTGGTGGTTGTCTTCAGTCTGCTCTTGAACTTTTGACTCTTTTCCACTGTTTGTGGAGGAAAATTTTAACAAATGTAAAATTGCTGCAGTGAGAGAGGAAGAGAGAATAAAACCGAGGCTCCAAACATTTAGGAAAATCTGACTGCATGGCAAATGGGTGTATGATCAATAACAGAGAGAGAAACACATTATACAAACACATTGAGAAATATTCCAGATGTCAGCAATGCTAAGCTTCAGACGTCAGAGAACAAATGCAAGAGTATGCTCATGCTTTGATGTTAAGCTCTACTTTGGGTTGAAGGTTGTTGATATTCTCTTTTTAGAAAATAATATTTGCTAATATAAATTTGGATACTTTGGATTTTCCTATGGTATTTTGCTAGTGACGCAGAAAGTCAGCTAAAACTGGATGTGTCCTCACAAGTACTTGCTCCTGAAGGTAAAATTGAGTTGAATGTGGCATAATTTTATATTTACATACTTCACATGACAAAAATATGTATTATTTACAAGGCTTATATTTCATTTTACATACTCCTTTCAAATTCATTTTTGTGAAGGTGATAATGTGTTTCTGCAGAATCATCATTATAATGTTTTACGGAAGCAAATTTCTATAGAACATATAGTCAAAAAAGTTTCACAGAAAACGCCAAGATGTTAAATCAGATGACTATTAAAAAAGAACATGTGAAATTAATGACAAGCACTGTGCAATATTTTGATTATAGAGCCTGATGATTTTACGTAGCAACCTAAATGTTTCAAAAATACATTATGCCAGTTTACTCAGCAGTTCAATTTAATTCCAGATTCCTTCTGATCTTTCAGGGAAATAAGGGATGTCCCAGATGAATAAGCAAGAGGATGTCCTAGAACCTTGATGTATGCAAGGAAATCACAGCAGCAAGTTAAACTATGCGTGATGGCTTTGATGCTGACAATGTCTTTCAGCAAAAGACTATCGAGACCACCAAGGAAATACAGACTAAGACCAATTCACAGCATTTGAAGCCCCAAAGTACCAGATTATAATGTCTCTAGCATTTTTAGCATACATTTCTATTAAAAACAGATTAATGATTTTTGTTTATATGACTGGAAGGTACCTCAGGTAAAACACAAAAGCTTCTATCCCATTCTAAGTCCTCTCTTCTTATTGCAAGTGAAAAACCTATAAACACACAAGTCATTGCCATACATGCTGTGAGATGGAATTGAAAAATATCTAAAAATGGTCTGCTCTTCCACTTCCAGCCTTATTTATTCTACCAAAAGCTACAATACCCTGTATGATTAAGATCCTGCTACTTGGACAGAATAGAAGGTATAACACATAAATTACAGTAAAGCAGAACTAATGAAGCTTTGATTCCTTTTGATCTGTGGGTTTTGTCCCCTGACTCTTTACCTTCCTTCACTCATAAGGATATCGGACTCCCTAGAGTTCTCTTTGTCAGTCCTACTGTGCTTAGGGACCAGTTGTTGCATCTATGCCCAGCGTGGTTTGCTGGTTACTGACAAACACAACATGTGTAGGTGTGTTGTTTCCTCCCTCAATGAGAGAACTAAGATGGGTCTCTGTCCTCTACCCATCAATTAATTTTCCTGACATTTGCTGAATTCAATTATCTTTGTGATTTCTCCTTTTTTGTCCAGTAAGTGTGACACTGACCAAGGGATTCCAAATTTTGGGAGGATACAGAGGACAGAGCAAGATCACACAGTCTCCATTTCCTTAGGCAAAAATTTGTGAAAAGGTGCTCTGAAATCATACATTAGACAATATTCCTTGATGTACTCATGGTTCCTCTCACGGTTCAGCACCGATATTGCGGAGTTGGTCATTCAGAGTGACAGGAAACCCCACGAAGTTTGAGACTGGCACCGACATTCTCCGTAATGATACCAGCTCACATCTGCTGAACAGCAAAGGTCTGAACTGACAGACCCTGACCCCTACCTCTGCTGTGCTGCTGGAAGCTACAAGACAGCTGGAACAGTCTACTGGCATATAAAAACCTCTCAGTACAAATCAGATGTTTTGTGCAAAAAGACCACTTTTTGGCTCTAATTATGAATGGAAGGCTCTCTGCTTGAATCTCTGCTACGTGCGTGTACTACAAAAAGATCTATGGAAATCACGGAATGGAAACCTTTAATTTATTGCCAGATACATTTGATATTAACATTTGATATTTAACATGTGAAATACAGTCATCCAACAATTTGTGTTCTAATCTTACTGGCATTTGTTACTGAAAAGCGGTAGAATTTCCAGATTTTGCTTTAACCATAAGAAACCCCAGTATCCTAGACTTTCTGCCACCAGCATTCTTCTGCCTATCTGGATTTATCAAAGAATGCAAGCTGGTAGCAATATTCCACATATGTTCACTTTATATAATCCTCAAAAAACAAAGGACCTCAGATCTACAAACAAAGTGAATGTAATTCTTACAGAGATCTTTTGCATATTTCCTCTTCAGTGGGTCGTAGGAGGAAACATTGGATTTGCTTACAGAATTTTGACAATCTTCAGTAAAATCATAATCATAATCTCATACTTTTTGGTATATTTAAAGCATGGTTTTGATCATCACAACTATAGAAAATAGCAAAAGCAATGTTCCCAGTACAAGGCATACAGATTTACAGTGTTATATTAATCCTCAGTTTTTCTCCACCTGAGACAACAGAAGTGTATTCAAGGATGTGCTGACATGTTGTGTATCAAAATCTCTATACTGTGTATCTGTCTTTAAAAATAAGAGGTACTACCAGTTGTTCTGTCTCAAAACACGTGAAATGTGCTCTACATAAATGAAAGGCAAAAACCATTATTAATGAAAAATAAATACGTTGCAGAATCATCCTGGTGCAGTTAAGGTCACCTGAGTATGCGCTACGGTGACTAGGGGAACAGCAGCAGCACAGAGACAGCCACGATGGCATATGCCAGTTGGGGAGGGACACAGGGAAGGTGAGAGTGCACCTGTGAGAGCATGAAATAATTGGCAAGGCATCTTGGCTGCCAGCAAACATAATCTGATTCCTGGAAAACGTAACTGCGTAGGTTTGCTTTACCTAACATTGAGGAAAAAAGAAATGGTAGCTGCCTCTGTAAGAATTCAAACAATGTATAAAATATAACTGTCAGTCTCCATGAGCAAATAATGAAAGTGGGTATTTTGCTACGAGCACACAAAATTTATCAACAAGTTTTCAACTAAAATACATAGGAAAAAAATGCCCCTTTAGATAATATATGAAATGTGAAACAGGAGTTTGGAAAAAAAAAAAGTAATCAAAGCAACATCATTGAAAATAACAATCATTTTATCCTAACAGATGGCCGGGTGGCAATATAATGCTTTGTTAACTTTGTAGCAAGGGCATAAAACATTTTTGCCTTTCTAATCACCTGAAAAATACAACCCTCCCCCACAAATCCAAAATCCATGACCTATTTCTGGATCAGTGCTCATCTGCTGGGTAGAATTGTTGTTATTCACACACCTCTCATTAAGGTACATTTTATGAAACTTAGATGATGACATTTCATAAAATAAAGGTAAGAAGAGTACTGTAACAGTTATTGTCCTGCCTAACAATGAATAATGTGATCATTTTCAATGATGTCAGTGTTATGGTTTTATAGTGTTCTCATCTAAAGTATGTCTGGTAAGGATGTGAAAGGTGATGAGGACATCAGTCCAGATAATGGTGCAGAATCCAACTTGCACTGAAGTCACCAGGACCTCATAAATTTATTTTAATTAATTTTGGGGCAGAAAGTGTTATACATAATTATCTATGCTACAAAAAATTCAAACAGACTCGGTACAGTTGTGGGCACTTGATAAGAGAAACTGATTAAAGGGACATGAACACTGATTGCAAAGCACATTCATGGGGAATTGGGGATAAATATCTCTGCTGCCTTTGATACACCCCCTTTTAAGAGTAAACAGGTCTTTAGTTTTCAGTGATGTCAAGCTTTTAAGATTTAAAGATTGTGTATCTAAAACTACTCATTCTTAAGAGACACAACCCAAAATATTATCTGACACTGATTAAGCCTATTTCTCTGTACTAAAAGAAAAATGTCAATTAGTACTAAACATAAAATGTTAAATACCTCAAAATATCTGAAAGTTGTGAAATATGTGACAAATATGCATAGATCTCATTCTAAAGGTCTAAAATCAGAACAAACACATGCCAAAAGCAATACAGAACAGCACAAAATATTGCTTCAGGTACTGAAATGCCTGCTGCAGCGGTAACTTTCATTTGCACTCTTTTTAAAATGCCATGTTATGAAAAAAACAAAAAGACATCTCCAAGGCACACTGTAGAAACGTGCTGAACCTCTGCATCACCAGATGAAAGTTCTCAAAGATACCAAAAAAATCCCAACGACTTAAAGCAAGATCAAGCATCGTTACAGTAACATTAAACATATAAAGGCTGGGAATCATGCCAATTACATAAAATATATAGGGTATGTATGCTTATAGTTTTAAAATGAAACTATTTACCTATGAAGACTTTTCAGACTTTTTTTAGCCATACTGATGAATAAAATCATTCTACAGTGGCAAAATTTGCCACAGAACTTACTCCCCTGACATAAAGATGTATTTCAGACCTGGACTCCTAAAATTCATTAAGAAAAGGATAAGAAAACACACAAAAGATGAAAAAAATATTAATAAAGTAGCAAATGTCAGCTTTAAAAACCAATATGAAGGGGGAGCTGACTCTCTCTCAAGCTATGGAACATGTATTGAATCCAATGTGCAATGAAATGGAATCAGTCTTGATGCTAAATTCAGAATACAACCTGGTTTTGGATATTAATGCTCTCTTCCAATAAAAATAAATGAGCATGTGGAACAGAGAAAGTTCTAAGGCTGAGAGTGTAAAAGCGGGAACATTGCAGTTCTCCATTTACCACATCATAGCCAAGTAACAACCCCAAGAACCAAACTCTTTCAGTAGTTCCCACCACAGTGGCACAAGCTGAAAGTTGTATGAGTATTTATTGCTGTTTTTTCAGCCCTTCAGTCCACTCCTTTTGTCGTGTCTTTTTTTGGGGGTGGAGGGCCCATTTTTGTTTGGTTGGTTGGTTTGGTTTTGTTTTTACCAGATGGAATACCCATATATGCATATACAGACAAAGATACAAGGGTAAGCAGTTATGATGCATCAATTGCATCACATATTACTCTCAGTTTACGCTACTTCCCATAATACAGGGGAATTCCTATGCTATCATTTTAGGAATCTAAATCAAGTTTCAGGCCTCGGTGGAAAGGCATGCTACTCCAGAGGGCAATGCAAGCCTCCTGCCAGCCTCAGCTGGCCCTTTACTTTTGTAAATGCACTCTTTCTATGTGTAGGACAGTCACTGAGACACCGCAATGGCAGGTACATTTATACATTCAAGCGACTTAAGCTGCAGAAGCAAATAACTGTGGGAAAAAATATGTAGGCGACAACCTATAAATTCATCCCTAATATCAAACAAAATGATGGGATGAGAGCTTTCTGCATTTTCTCCTTCACCTGTACTCCTCCAGAAAATGCATTGACTTGAAAGGAACAATCTTAACTCGCTAGCTGTGTCTGAAATTCATGTTAATAGATTGCAAGTTGTTTTTTCTTATTTAAGCCATGTATTACAGTTTGCGTTTTCAATTTCTGCATTGCTTCACATTCTGTTGTATACGTACCACTAATGAGGAGACAACTTTTTAAATTAAAAACATTAATAAAATGCTGCTTGTAGATATTTTTAAATTAAAAAAATGTCAAATGTAAATAACCATCTGGGGAGCCGAATAGTTATTCCTTTTATTTCAGAAAGCTTCCAGCAAATGAACTATTTCTGGAGAATTAAAGGTATAATCCTCTACCAATGCACTGACAGACACTTTATGGTGTTTGTGCTATATTGATATTTGATACCTTTTTTTATATCATATGCTTTTAAGCCGTTCATATCCCTGTTATAAAATAACATAATCACACCCATCTGATGGAAATGTCTTCCTACTGGAACTTGTTTGCATTTTCTATGCCCTCCATTTGAGTGGATATTAAACCACGGCTTGCCCAACTGCTTAGCATAAAAGAAACTCGGAAATACCATTCCTTGTGGTCACACTCAATCCTTAGGTTGATCCCTGTGGATGAGGAGAGCCCTACATGTTCATGTCCAAATTTAGAGAGGTTAAGAGTCCCCAGTTTCCCATTTCCCTTCCTGCATGGGCCCTGGGCAGTTAGGCATGTGCTCTCCTGGCACAAGATGACAATATTACGCTGCTGCATCCTCTCTTCTCCGTTACACCAAGTTGCACTGTCCCTTCTGTCCTCTTAAACCTTTTGTGTGGTGATTTTGACAGTCAAGAGGTAGTTTAATCTTTAAAGATTATTATGTACCAGCAATGCATTCAGGCAAAAGCAGTGCTTTCTTTAAAGAGTCATCAATCTAGAGAAATCATTTTGACAATTGAGTTCAAGTATAACAGCCAAAAGGCAGAGGCCTAACCTTTCAGAAGTGCCAATTTTTACAGAAACACAACACAGCTGAGATGTGTTTTGTAAGAGCATATTCAAGTACTAGCAAAATAGAAAAGACAACTAATGATGAATAACAGAAAGGAGAAACTGGTGTATGTGATGTGAGAGGGAATGAGAACAGGGGGAAAACCAAAGATAACAGCTGTACAATCAAAATCAGGGAATAAAGATGTAAGATTAATTAATACGCTTATTTTCTGGCAGAGACTAATATCATAGGAAAATTAACTGAACAAGTTTGTCACTTACTTGGACACACTTCTCATGAAAAAGCTTTGCCATAGCTATTTTTTTCTTCTGGAAGCTCTCTGAATAAATGGCAGATAGAGTGTGCATTTGTACATTTGTATAACAAAATACCAGGTGACTACATCAGCGGTCAAGGGAAGAGCTATGGATGTCATCTATCTGGACTTCTGTAAGACCTTTGACATGGTCCCCCACAACATCCTTCTCTCTAAATTGGAGTGATATGGATTTGACGGGTGGATGAGGAATTGGTTGGATGGTCACATCCAGAGGGTAGTGGTCTGTGGCTCAATGTCCAGATGGAGATTACTGACAAGTGGTGTCCCTCAAGGGGTCTGTATTGGGACCAGTACTGTTGAATATCTTCATCAGTGACATAGACAGCGGGATCGAGTGCACCCTCAGCAAGTTGCTGATGACACCATGCTGAGTGGCGTGGTTGACATGCCTGAGGGATGGGATGCCATCCAGAAGGACCTGGAAAGGCTCTAGAAGTGGGCCCATGTGAACTTCATGAGGTTCAACAAAGTCAAGTGCAGGATGCTGCACCTGGGTTGGGACAACCCCTGGTATCAATACCCGCTGGGGGATGGAGGGATTAAGAGCAGTCCTGCCAAGAAGAACTTGGGGGTACTGACGGATGAAAATCTGGACGTGAGCTGGCAACGTGTGCTTGCAGCCCAGAAAGCCAACTGTATCCCAGACTTCATAAAAAGAAACATGGCCAGCAGGTCAAGAGAGGTGATTCTGCCCCTCTGCTCTGCTCTGGTGAGACCCCACCTGGAGTACTGTGTCCAGCTCTGGAGCCCTCAGCACAGGAAAGACATGGACCTGTTGGAACAGTTCCAGAGGAGAGCCACAAAAATGACTGGAGGGCTGGAGCATGTCTCCTATGAGGACAGGCTGAGAGAGTTTGCGTTATTCTGTCTGGAGAAGAGAAAGCTGCGGGGAAACCTTATTATGGCATTTCAATACTTAAAGGGGGCTTATAAGAAAGACAGGGACAGACTTTTTAGTAGGGCCTGTAGCAATCGGAGAAGGGGTAATGGCTTTAAACTAACAGAGAGTAGATTCAGACTAGATATAAGGAATTATTTTTTTTTTTACAGTGAGGTGGTGAAACACTGGAACAGGTTGCCCAAAGAGGTGGGAGATGCCCCATCCATGAAAACATTCAAGGTCAGTTTGGATGGAACTCTGAGCAACATGATCTAGTTGAAGATGTCCCTGCTCATTGCAGGGTCCTTTCCAACCCAAACTATTCTATGATTCTAGGTATAACTGAATTACAGCTAAACACGAAAGAAGTGTTGTTATAGCATGATGATACAAAAAAAAAGCAGTATTTCTAGAGAATGCTAACATAATTTTGGAAAAAAAAAAATTATATAGCTGAAAACTTACACTATTCCTATTGTCTAAAATCATAGCAACAACCTTCAGGGTAAGTGTAAGGACCCTGAAGGCACTAGGACATCTTAATTGCCATGACCCTGTCTACTGGATGGACTGGGACCCATTTTTTAGCCTTGTCTCCAGCCCTGTGTCTGGCCATGCACCATTTTTTTTTTCACTTGTCTGGACTCCCTGGATGGCTCCTGGATGTGGCTCATTGCTGGGGCCACCAATGGACCCCATTTCTACCACCCAGATCTGCCCCACCAGCCTCAGCCCCTGTGAGATGGTACCCATGCTGGGGTCACCCCCGGCTCCCCTTCCCATAGGGCATTTGTGGCTCCCTGCAGCAAGTCAGTGGGCAACCGTTCTTAGTTTGATTGTGCCAACCTGTTCCTTCAGGAACACTCTTCATCCCAACCTTCAGATAAGCCCCCGTTGTGCCTAAATACCCATCAAAGGCATCTCCTGTGAAGCAATAAACACTGAACAGACAGCGCCAGAATAATGTACAGGTGTAAATATCACTGACATAATCATCATAATAAATGTCCCCAGATACCTCTAACCTTTTCCCTTGAATTACTAACTGATTATCCACGCAAAACTCAGAACAACCAGCCTCAGCCTGTTTTTACCTTCAAGGTTGCCACTTCTGTTTCAGGAGAACTTGCACATGCCAAAGTTTGGCTATGCTTTCCAGTAGCTGCGCAGTAAAGCACATCCCTTTATTCACACAAAGGTAATACAATTAATGGTGTACATTTAAGCAGGAACATTAAGGCAGCAACACAGCTTTTTCTTTCTGGGAGAATGACATTTGACACCATTATCATGGAAACACAATAAATGTGGAATTTTTAAAAAACTGCTTTTTAGTATTATTTTCTATTTATTAAAAGATTAAATCCAAACAGAACACTTCTCCATCACGGATGAGTTTCCCTTTTTAAAATAAAAGTACGATTATAAACTCCCTAAGACATGAGGAAGATACATACTTTTTTCCTTATCTAACCAGTGGGTGCCAGTGTATATAGCTACACAATCTCTTCAGAGACTTGTACTAAGTATGCTGGCCTCACACACAGAGAACAATGACCTGCTGCAAGACACGATTCTACTTGAATTTGCACAAGTTACTCCGTTGTTATCACATGCACCAGCCATTCAACATCAAAGGCACCTTCACTTAGGATTCAACAAACATTTATCTTGAAGAAGAAACTCTGCAAGTACATTAATGAGACATATTAAATATGCTCAGCAACTAAAACGGGAATGAAACTCTCCAGAACTTCAGAACTTTGTTCATTATTATCAAAAGCACATAAGCACCTCTTGAGAAACTTTTATGTGAGTATGGGGGGGCAATGTCACAATGTAATTTTTTTGAGCCAATACATTATTCTAATTTAATCAGACAAAAAAAAAAACTACTTATCATTTGATTCACTATCTTACATAAACAATTTTACCTTCTTACCTTTTCCCTTTGTTCGCTTAATTACTGGATTGTTTTAAGAATGTACGAAGATCAAAAGCTGATTTTACGGTACTCTGAGGTGTGAAAATCAAAGACAATTGTAAATAAAAGATGATAAAAAATATAGCTTTTTGCCCTCCAAAAATAAAAAAAATATTTTTAGAATATGTTTTTTCCCAGCATAAAGTAAAATTAGCGTGCAGGAATGGTGTGAACTACCAACTGTGTTGGATTCTTCAAAGCAATCACACCCACCTGGTGTAAAGCACAGCCAATGACAGTACAGAACAGCTACAACATGAAGTCTCCATGTGCATTTTACCATATTGCCACACTTGTGTATCTCAACTTTCTTCAAAGGCTAAAAGGCTTATACACAACATCATAACGGAGCATAACACCATCTAGATTAGAGCCAGTCAAAGAATTTTAAAGGGCAAAGTTTTAACCCCACTAAATCAATAGGAAATCTGGTAATAGCTTCTATAGGATTTCCCTTCTAGCAATTTTATCTATTCAAAATTTTACTCTGCCTTCTGGGATAACTCAAACAAGCGTTAAATGTAGGTGGAGTTATGCCTGCATATTCCTTATTTGCTCATTACCCATTTGTGCTACGTTATTACGGTAAACTAGAGAAAGATACATACTTTCTGTTCAGGCTACCTCATCCCACAAGACAGAACTAACTGGCAATAACTAATACTTTATTCAGAAAGTTGTTTACCTGTAGTTTGAAAATCTTTATTGTATCTGATTTCTTTATGACAGTAATATGAGGGCACTGATGGGTAGATAAAGCTGGCTCTTAACGTGAACTCCAGGGAAAATTCTGCCCTGAGTAAAATAGGAGAGAGTTCTCTTACAGAAACAAATATGTGAACCAAGTCAATGTTTTTCATCCGAAATGTAAAAAATGCAATTGATTTCCTACAAATACCACTAACATATCTTTGACAGACTTCAGCTTCAAGTAGGTTCTTCAACTGGTGGGTAGCAGTCCAGTAAATACTGCTTTTGAGATTAATTTCATCACTCACTGCTAACAGAGATCCAAGTCCCATTGAGGGACTAAGCCTACAAGGAGTTGAATCTCTGATCAGAGAAATATTTTGTACACACTTTCACTGCTTTCCCACTTGGAGGACACTGAGAAAAAGAGTATGAAAGTGCTGCATGACAACTGGTTGCCTGAGGCCTCCCTCCATTATTGGGAGAAAAACAAAGCTGGTAATTTCAGACAGACATATCCTACAGCTCATGTTAGAAAGAATCAAACAAGAGAAGAAATAAATAAATAATAATAAAAAAACAAACCACAAACAGACAGTACTTTCCTTGTTCTTGGAATTGGAAGTCCCATAAACTATGACTATCTGTACTGGATGTAGGAAGGCTGCAGGACTGAGCAGTAAATGGATGCTTACAGAGCTTAAGAACTGGGATGCAATGAAGAAGTGAAGCTGATGGTCAAGCTGGTAGCAAAATAGCATCCTGTAAAATATTTGGATTAGAGAAAGATCCTTCAAAGACAGCAGCAACTTTTCAAAATTATGATATCAGACTGGCCTGAGTGAGATGCTAGCAAAACAGAGGGATATAAACTCTTCTTCGTAAGTCTTAGCTATGAATGAGAATTTTATACAGGTTGACAGTGAATTTTTGACTGCATCAACTACTAGAAAAACCTATTTACTGCTGGGATGCTAGACTATATTTCTTAATATCCTATTTTGCTAGCAACCCAGCTAAATCACCTTATTTCTTTACATTAGAAATATATACTTACTTGCCTCTTCCATCAAAAAAGTTTAATCTAAAAGTGAGATTTTTCAGCCTGTAGACAAATATCTTTGTCAAAAAAGGTGTTTGGTAATAGCTTCTATGCCGTAGTATTATTTCCAATTAATAACAGCCTTGTAAGTAGAGGTGCGAAAGCCAAACTAAAAAGCAAATTGTAGGTGTTTTATTCATTTGCTATTAGCATGCCTTTCAATTAGTAAAACAATTTAAAGCAATTTAATAAAGCTACAATTTAGACCTTGTGTCAGACTGTGCTTAATCCAAATTTTTTACCCAAAACCACTTTTTAGGCACAAACAATATGGAAAAACTAACAGCATATTCAAAAACTGATGATGTCCCAAATTCTATTTCAACAACACAAATGTCCTAAAATAACACTATACTCATTTTAACTAGAGTTTGCATTTCAAAGCATATTGGCTCAAATTGTATGACTTTATGTAATTTGTATCAATGATTCACGATAAAAAGAAAGCCAAAGGTTATACATAAATTATTAATTATATAAAGGAAGAAAGTACATTTAAATTATGTCATCTTCATGTTAGCAAACAACGAGCCATTCTGAAAGTAGTGGAAATATATTGTCCATCTGCAGGATAGATTAATCATGTCACAGGATACAAGAAGGCAAGAAGAATGACTCACGAAGATGCAGTATTCTACCTTTGATAAGAATTCTGTACATGTGCTAAACCATGCTGTTGTAAAAAAGATGTATGTGTATTTTAAAATACTGGTGAGACTGGTTCAGCTAAAGAAGAACCAAAATAATTGCAAAAACATGTATTACAGAAAAAAAAAAAAAAAGAAAAAAAACAAAAAACTTGCTTGATTTCTGATCTGTGTATGATTTTCAATTTTAGCCTCAAATAAGCTATCTTGCCTTGCCTGCCACTCTTACATAGAAACCAGCAGAATTGTATCATGAAAGGGATCTGAGCTCCAGAACAATTAATCCAGCTTAAATCATGAAATCAAAAAATACAAATAGTAGTTGAAGTGGGGGAAAAAAAATTCACAGGGTGGCTCAATCAGTCAGTTGGATGGACATCATGGATATGAACTTAAATGGTATAAAATGTAAGGGGCTAGTTTTGAACCTAATTTTCTAGTATCTGAGATTTTGCAAGTTTTAACCATGGTGCATGACATCAATAACATCAAAGGCTGCATTTATGCATATGAGATTTATAAAGAAGAAAGCTGCCACTTAAAAGCCTTTTCAATGGAAAAAAAAATGAACTTCTGGATAATTATTTGCCTTTAATGTCATTTGGGACACAGTTTTGCAATAAAAATATAAATATCAAATTCATGTAGATTTTAAAACAGTCTTTAGTGAGGAAGTGCAGGTACTATTACAGCACTATTACAAATATATGCTGCTGTAATTTCATATCACCTAGCAGTAGGCAGTCTAAGAGAAGTGGATGCCCCATCCCTGGAAGTGTTCAAGGTCAGGCTGGGTGGGGCTTTGAGCAACCTGCTCTAGTGAAAGATGTCCCTGCCCATGGCAGGAGGAGTTGGGCAAGGTGATCTTTAAAGGTCCCTTCCAACCCAAACCATTCTGTGATTCTCTGACAAATAAAAATGCTCCTGGTGTTTTTCAATAGTGGGTTTTTTTAATCATAAGATCATATGGTTAAAAGAGACCTCAGGAGGCTGTCACTAAGACTATCCACCCCACTGCAAAGACATAGCTATGTCTTCTAATTTCTGTCCTGTAATTTGCCTACTCCACTCTTAAAGGCTTTCAATGACTCTGGAATGTCTAAGACAATCTATTCTAGAACTACATTACCCTCATCATTATAATGTGTTATTTTTCACTGTGTCACCTGAATGTTCTCTGCTGCAACACAGGTGCCTCACTTCTTGCCCTTTCTACGACAAATACAGCAAATGCATTATTCCATGCCCTGCCTTCAAGGCTGTTGTCACATCTTTCCATGTTCTTCTTTCACACTATACAACTATAGACAGCCATACTTTTCAGTTGCACTCCTCTGAACATTTCCAAATATTGCATACACTTTTTGAACTGGAGTGTCAAAATTGGACACGGTTCTCCAATACTCAGTAGCACAAGAATTAGACGCCTTAGAGTTGCTACTTCTAGCAATGCAAATCAGTAATATATTCCTTTTTTGTAACTAGGTTGCTGTTGACTGACATCGACTTGTGAACCTTTCTAAGCCATTGATCAGTTCTGAAGAACTGTAGCACAGTCAGCTTTTTCCTCATGCTGTTTCTGTGAAGATGATTATTTCTACCAGGTAAAACGCTTGCATTCATCAGTATGGATATTTTCTCCAATTTGTAAAGATTATTTTGAAGTCTAATCCTGCCTGCAACACAGTTGTGACTTAGCTTCTAGAATCTGCACATTTAATAGATGTATTCTCTAACTGCATAACGTAGGTCGTTAATAAAAACACTGACGAGTTCCAGAGCTAGGCCAAATCTTTGAAGTTAACCTGTAGTTAATGCAGTTAACTACAGTCAACTTGTAGGTAATACCTCATTTTACTGATGATGAACATCTAAGTATGTTTTTCTGACCAGTTTTGCACCTACTCCACAGCTATGTAATCACAACAATGTGCCCTTGCCTTACCTATTAAAGTATCATGTGATACATTTTTAAAAGCCTTTATAATGCCAAAGTGTATAAGCATCAGATGCTTTCCCCTCTGTTCAAAAGGACTTTTATCCTACCTTGGACGAAAAGTATATTTTTTTCATGTGATTTGGTTCATAAGAAAACATCTAGGCTTTTAATTTTTTTTTTTTTTTGCCATGGGTGCCTACAAACAGCTTAGTTTTTGTTGAAGGGTGTTTCCGGGAATTTACTGACCGTAATTCTCTGGCTCCTCTTTTCCTCCCTTTCTACCAAAATGATTTATGTTCATTATTTTCTATGAGCTTACAGTACACTGGATGCTCTAACCGGAGGTGAAACTTGGACATTTCATGCATGGTTGATTTAGTCATTAACAACATTAACAAGATGGACTTTCTTTCCATGCGAATGGGGAAGAGGACAAGTTCAGGAATATTACTAACGGACACTGTTAAGTTACTAAGTCAAAACGTCGTATGTCTGATACTTGCATGAGGGTCACATGTGTATGGGTATGGTATTCTTGTAACATGCTCCCACTGTTCTGGAAATATTATTCCTTAACTTTATGAAGGCATAAATTATTACAGTAGGTAAAAAGCAGTGCAGAATCAGTTTTGTACTTCATTAACATACCCGGAAAGCATAAAATGCTAAGAAATGGGTGATTGGTTTTAATTAAGCTGAAGATGTAATAGATATGAGATATTTCGTACTTTCATA
Source organism: Ibidorhyncha struthersii (assembly GCA_013398815.1). NCBI lineage: Eukaryota > Metazoa > Chordata > Aves > Charadriiformes > Charadriidae > Ibidorhyncha > Ibidorhyncha struthersii. Next base: position 307,542 of record VZSZ01005130.1, on the reverse strand, counting down.
ATGTATTTTATCAAATATTGAAATATGTATTAAATACAACACATTAAAATAACACTGTATTTCACAACATGTTTGTATCTCTGATTAGTAGCAATGCACTCAGACAAAAATTAAGAGAGCAATACAGTGTCCATTTCATTCGCTTTTCCTGCCTAAATGGACAGAGGCCTAAATAAATTGCCTAGGTACAAACGGGATTATCGGTGAATAAAGCACAACAGTCATGAGAATAGGTTCCCTCAATTAACAGCAACTGCATCTTTAACGAAAAGCATATAAAGAAGACCTGCACAACTGATTTTATCCTACAGACAGAGAAATTGGTGGCCGAGGCAGCAAAGCAATTTGCACAAGGACACCTATAACCCCAGTAAGCAAACTACTGTCTTCCAAACCCAAACTTCTCCTGACTGGGACATGCTATTCCCCGTCTGCCTCCTCCAGTAGTATTTCTGGCTGTGGCTGCACAAATATAAAAGACAAACCTATTTAGCTATTAAAAGACACAGCTATTAGATGTGATAAGTCTAATTAACTGGGATTTTCAAAATGCATATGGAGCACAGAAGCTCAAAAAAGCTCAAGCTACAGGGTTTATTGTGGTTTCATTTTTGTTAATTATGTGTGGGTCAATTGATTGTTAAAGTAGTCTAGAGTAATTTACTGATGTTACAATTTAACTGCCATGGTGCACTCATTCCAATAAATTCCAACCAAAATATCAAATGATACTCTGTTTTCCAGAAATTATTTGTGTATAAATTGAACAGCATGGACAAAAATAATGGTCTGTTCAAATATTCATATTCCCTATAGTACTTTTGCTACTATGCAACTGTCCTAAAATAACAGTACATTAATTTTAATTAAATTTTGCATTTCAAAGCATTTTTTCCACACATAGTATGTTTTTATGCGACTTCTGTCAATACTTGAAGATAAAAGGAAAGCCAAAGGTTATATGTTAATTATTAATTATCTGTTGAAAATGAATGTAATGAGCTTAGTTTATATCAGGTCACAGTAACTTTCAACTATTGTTTGTGAACTGTTGGCGCAATAAAAACTATAGCTCCAGGAAGGATAAACATTGCATCATTATATCCTTGAGAAAGAATAATTACTCTACCTTTTGGTAGACTGCGTGGTATACCCATGCTTTCTTGTAAAGGGGTTTTGGGTTGTTTTTTTTTTTCCAGCCTGTTTCCGCTGTTACTCTGTATTTGCGGGTTCCTCAAGAAATAAGCATACGTATGCAAATTTTCTCACCATGAACCTACAATTATTTCCTTCTACCCAGAGAAGGAGGGGGTGAAGCCTAGAAGGTGCCCAGATGAACTGCACAGCCACCATTTGCTCGGAGGCATGACACTAAGGAATGTTTGTATGTACAAATATCTATAGAAAGAGGAGAAGTTCCCCATAGAGTTTGTTCATAGCAACAATGCTGACATTCACGGCACTGAACACATTCTGCTGACAGGACAGAGTAAAACAATTAATAGTGCAGGCACTGAAAAAAATAAGTTGGTGAAGTTAACTAATTTCCAGTTGCATTCACTTTGCATTGAAAATGACTAAAGCTCTGATGTTGGCAGGTAGTCGTTCACATATAAGTAACTACAGTTTCTTCAAAATATTTTTAAAAGAAAGAAAAATTGTGTATATTATCAACACTAACTTTAAGAGAGAAAAAAGTCAACATGGTTGTTTTAGAAGGCACGTACTACCCATGTTGGGCTAAGTGAAATGCAAACACTTTGGCATAGATTCAGGCATGATATTAAACCCTCCTTACTGCTACTCAATTGCACACATCCAGATATGTACCTAATAATCAGCTCTGAAAAAAAATAATATTTGATATATTTGCAAGGAGAAGCTGGACGTTTGTGGAAGCAGATATATTTGTGAAAGAACATCAATAATATTGACATCAGCCGTCTACAGACCATAGCAAATGCTCTATACACTACAAGCAGTCAGAATTATTGTTATCATGATTTAATACATTTTTTAGAAGACATGATTAACATTCAACTGTAAATAGAATTTTAGGTAGAAAGGAGGAGCAGAATAAGAGAAAGGAACTATATATGTCCTCTAGGCTTGGATTTTGAGTTGCTTCCCTGATCCTTGGAGGAAGGACAATTCTGACCTAGTTTCCTTTATGCTTCCCCTGTCTACCCAGTGCCACTAAAATTGCTCCCAACTCTGAGACAAGCTGAAGAGGACCTAAAGAGGAGTATTTGCATTTCCCTCAAAGAGGTCTTACTGTAAACCCTCAAAACTTTTCAGTCTCTCTTCATAGCAGAGTTCGTCCAAGTTTCTAAGTATTTTTGTTGGTTACACCTACATTTGCTCACTTCTTTCTTACAGGGCTTTGCGGAATGGGAGGTTTGTTTGTGTTTTAACAGGGGACAAAAAAGTGACACTACACTGCAAACACAGAGGAAATGCAAACATAAAGAAGAGTCTTACCACTCTGGGCCAATATTCAACACCTGCTCTTTTGTTCTTGTTAAGAGACAAAAATGAATCATCTGTTTTGGTGCAATCCTCTTTATTTACAAAGAACATATTCACCATCCTCATTCCTTTAACACTGTGGAACCAAATCCAGGCGACTTTTCTTCTTGGAAATTCAAAAGAAGTTATCTGGCTTCGTCCCAGGGCCCCACGAAGGATTGCCTTTCTCATTGTCTGCTGCTTTTTGCTCACAGGTAGTTTGCTAAAAATTCTCCTAATGCTCTTATGTTTACAACTAGTCCCATGGAAACCTCTCAGACCATGCAGCTCAAAGGCTCTTTAGGCTCTGCCAAGTGGCCAGTTGCCTCAGGCAGTCTTTTTCATTTTGGCCAGTTCCCACTTTCTCTTAAATAACCTTAATTTTACCTTTCTGTTAGCTTGAAAGCTTAATCTAGTACACGTGCAAGATTTAACCAGGTCTGTGACAGAAAGCAAGAATTAATACAGTCCATTATAACATTAATATTATCTCGAGCATTATTTTATGATAATATTTAGAAATATCAACTTTGATAATAAATTCTACAGAACAGAATGCCACAACTATTAATTTTAAGTACTGTTATCATCACTAATAACTACATCCAAGCTTCCTTCTATGCATACACCCAGAAATCATATATAATGAAATTAATTTGTTTTGATGATTACCGTTTGGGATTCTTCATGCTAACTACACTATCCAAATGTAAGAAGGAACTTTGGTTATTATGTTAAGAAAAGTGAACAATTTTCTTCTCCTAGTCATATCTAGACATAATTAAAACACTTCCTTGGTTTATGTTTTCCCTCATTTTTTTTTTTTACTAAAGAGAAGTAGCCCGCAATTTTCCCTGCAAAATCTATTGTCATCTGTTTTCTTTACTGTCTGAATTTTTGAGGAATGAAGAAAAAGACCAACCTGTGAGCAAGCTTTCATAAATGCCCTGTGTTAGCTAAAAGTGGTTGTTTTATCTGCACACACACACTGATTTCCAATGTCTTTTACACATACTCATTAAAAAAAAAATAAAATATTTACATGTACTTACTTTAAGAAAAATAGGACTAGCGGTACTAGAGGTAGGAACAAATTTTCTTTGCTCAGGTATACATCCTTGAATAGCTGATTTGGCTTTATTTGTTCCTGTTCCAAACTTGGTCACCAGAAAAGGTAAAGCTAAAATCCAGCTCTCTACTTCTAACTTACATATTTTTGCAGCATTAATTAAAAAAAAAAAAAGTAAGAAAGGAAAAAAAATTATATTATCCTGTTTATTATCCTGCCAAAGAATATGGTAGTACAACATATAAGAAAATTATATACCTATATGAGTCCTAAAGAAGGACAACTTCAAGATAGCTTACATATACTTATTTATATAGTTTATTTATTATAAAGTATAGTTTGTTATAGTATATAATGTTCTTCAATTCTCCTTTGGATGGGATGATTTTAAGATGAAACTGATAAACTTGTGGAAGGGAAGGTCTGCAAAGGAAACCAGATCACTACCTTTTGCTGTACAACATATTCATCCCGTGCTTCAAGGTCTCCATTGTCCACCTGTAGTGTTTTCAAAGGAATGTTTTCACTTGATGCATAATTTGGCTTCTGTTTTTACCTCTACCTCCCCAGTGGTTTTCTTAGTATAGTAAATTTCCTACAGTCTACACACTACTTTAACACTGTTCCAACAGACCTCTGCCTCCACAAGCCATGCCATCCCCCTAATGGGCACAGAGCTATAGAACTGCGTGGGCCCCAAACAAAACTTGGGTCAACTCTATGCAGTCAGGTCATGGCGAATTCCTACTGAAGATGGCAATTCATAAGCAGAGTTGACACAAGACAGCTAGGATTACTTGCTGGGATAAATACCACTAGCAGGAGATACGTAGTCATCAATAACTAAGATGGGCTCTTCAATCTCACGCCCCTAGTCCTATGGTAATTGTTCATGGAAGCCTCTTAACGCTGTATGATGTTTTGAGATACTTGCATTAGATCAACTTTGATTACCTCACCCCAAAATAAATATTTCCAATAAAATATTGAGTCTGTCACTGGTACCATTTAATACTTCTCTCTACAGAGAATAAGCATGATGTGAGCAGTGCTAATATAGGAATCAATCAGATGCTTATTTTTATGAAGTGACAGTATTATAAATACAACCTCAATTTTGACAAAATTAAAGTGAAGATTAACTCTCAGTATAGGAGATTTGACTCATAGGGTTATTTATATCGTTAACAAGTCAGCCCCACCCAAGTATCACAGTATAAAAGTGAATACTGAGAAAACTGGGTGGGATGAGTTGTCATTTGGAGATATCTCATACTGATTGCAGAGGGAGTCCTGAGACAAGATCTAGTGTCAGCTAACTAGGCACATCACTTGAAAGGTTCATTCACAGAGGAACCTAAATTTTAGGTTGGAGAAAATACAGAAAATGTCAGCCTGAAATAAATGCCCCAGTTATCCTCAAAAACCTAGATCCACAGTTGAAATAAGCAGTCATAGCTCTATTGATTTCAGAAGAGCTTGAGCAATATAAGAAGTTGAGATTCTGGTCCTATGAATAGCTCCTTTGACTTCAGTAGGATTACTCACGCAGTCTCTGAGTAAGTACATATAGATGTCTAAGACATTTGCTAAGCAACAGACAAGAAGCTATCAAAAAAGAAAAGTGATCTGTGAGGTTAACAACTTTTAAATGTAAAGCATAATCCTGTAGACACCTACACACATTAATAATATTACACATTGGGGTACTTTAATTATATGTATTAATATTTCTTGGTTTCCTTACATTTATAATTGGTGGTCTCTGGCCCAGATTAAAACACCTAGATGAACCAAAGTATTCCTTTTGCTCCTTCGTTTGTTGTTCAAGAACACACCACATTCTATGCATATTAATATTCCTCTACTAAACGTGTTGCATTCCATAAAAAATATTACATACACCAAAAGCCATTATTGCCTTTTCTAAAAGGAATACTTTAAAAATGCAAGTGTTGTTACACTATAAAGTAAAAAAGCTCAAGCTGAAATTCACATATTGTCTACATTCATTAGTACTACTGACATTACTGAACTTTCTTTTTCTTATTAGGGTTACCATAGAAATGAGCCCAGAGCTATTACATGAATTGTTACTGTTATTAAGAAGTAGTCTACTTCAGTTTCATTTGTGTGTTTTTAAGAATCTTTGAATATTCAAGAGACTACAACTACCGTCATATTAGAATTAAGGCTAGAAAGGTGTTTTTTTTTTTTTTTAAACAAACATAAGCTTATTTAATAAAATGAAGCAATAAGTTGTGTGGCACCCACACACTGTATAAAGCAAGCATTCTCTACAATTCCATGGGTTTATGCTTGTATGTGCTATTCTTTCAGACAGGCAAATGGTGCACAGCTGACTGTATAATGAAATGCTATATATAAATATGAAAATTCCAATAAAGGAATGATATTAACCTTTAAAGTTAGGCAAGCACTTTACACATAGAATACTATGCTTTCAAACATTTTTACATAAATGTGCAATCATGCATTACTTCCTCATTTCTAGAGACTTACAGTGTATTACATGAGGAAATAAGAGTCTAAGTCATCTTTTTAAGATATGTAAGCTTTCTAGTGTGTAATTATAATAATACGTAAAAAAGATTTTCATAAGAAAAGATGTAAAGCTGCATTTTAACTAATTTACTGATCTGATATACAGAAACGTATGTAATGACACATGACACGTTGGCACATGAATGTATTTTGCATGTGTCTGTGTCGGGGGAGGAAGAGTACGTCTGTATGTACACCAGCGATTGCATGATTCTGGATTAAAGGTAACAATTCTTTGAAACATCTGCCTGAATGAATAGTACAAAGGGTATCTGAGCAGCGACTGCTTTACCTTATGAAGAACAAACACTTTGCTAAAATACCTCAACCAGAAGCTGTGTGGTTTATAATCTCATCTGTACAAGCTTTGCTAGTGACCTCGGTGTAATCTTGTTGGCAAAAAGTAAAGTTCTACACATTATTAATAAGAAACCATTTGGATGCAAATTTTATCTGCATTATGGTGCCTTTCAATCAGAAGTTCATGAGACAAAACCTTTGAGCCACTACAAAACTGGCAGACAACATATCAAGCTATTCAGTAAAATGATCTATGAACAGATTCTCTTCAACCCATTCTCAACAGAAGATTGAATGAATACTTTAGATATGACACATGTAGAGACAACAAATAATATTCTCTTCAGTTTTCTTATTTAGTAAATCTGGGTGATACTTNGTTGTTTTTTTTTTTTTTTTTTTTAAAGAAGGAAAACAGAGTCAGATTGAAAATTCACGGATGGGCTCTTGGGTGAATTCTGGGTATAAAATGCAAGAGGCCTAACAAATCTTTTGAGAGAAAATGACAGCTCTCAGTTTTTCATCCAGTGAACTAACAAGTGAAACTTCACTGAGAAAGGTACTGGTAGAAAGATTTGAGAGAGATTAAAACCTAGAGTACATATCTGATCTCTCCATGTAGTATAAGACTCTTCTAAAAAATGCTTTGCTGCTCCTAAACTTCGCAGTACTTTGGAACTCTTTTAACTTATTTGACAAACAAATATATCTTGCCCTTTGTCTGCTCCTGCATGAATTTCCATACTTGCCTGCAAATGTTATCCTGCTCTGTAAGTAGGAATTTGAGGATGTTCCCAGTTCCTTCTGGTTTGTTTCTCAAGAAAGATAGTGCCATAAGAATAATGCTTTGGAAATCACCTCACAATATTCTGATTTATTCCTTTCAAGGATCAAGCTCTCTCAGATGAGCAATATTTCACTATCTTACTTCAGCCTTTCTAAAAAACCTTTTTTTAAGTAAGTGTTGCAGATCCATGGGAGGGATGGGTGGGGGAAGGTGTCAAGGGATGCCAGGCAGGAGATTGTTCATGTTCTCCTGCTCAAAGTTTCATTCATCTTTTTGGAACTATGGAATAAAAGAATGATACTTCCCTTTTTTTTCAATGCAGAAGGCGAATAACTTTGATGGTATAAGGTGAGAGAGAGTCTATCTGCTGTTTCTTGCTCTTTCAGAAGTCAGGAAGGAGCAAGAGAAGCTCAGCCAGGAGTTAAAGTATAAATATAGATGTTCAAAAAGCCTTAGATAAAGGATACCTTAAGAGGCAGAAAGGTAAGTGGGAAAAATAAGAGAACTAAAATTTTGTTATGAGTAAAAAACATTACCAAAACTCAAGGACTTGGCCTAGGGAAAAATGATTTTAACTAGTTAAATCAGAAGACCAATAGATACGGGAAAAGGGAAGTTAAATTCAGTGTTGAAAACCTTTTGTTAAGGTCTTTTGGAAGACTATTTATTTTCATAGACATACAATAGGTTTTTATATGTACATGTAATAGAGCCTAAATTCAAATGAACTACTCTGTAAGATTTGGGCAGTGCTCTGAGCAGTGGAAAGCAAATATTTGCTCAATAAGCAATGAATTAGGAAAGAACCTGGAGAGCACATTTCTAAATTCATGGGAAAATCAAGACACTCCCACTACACAATGCAAACAACTTTCTCTTGCTTTGTATTGGATCAATGCCATGCTACATTCAATTTGGAATCAATAATGACCCAATTTACCCAAGCACTGAAGTCAGAAGGCAAAAAAGGACAAAGTTCTGAATTTTCAGCTACACACAGAGGTCTACAAAACCTTCAAAAAATTACTTGCTTACCTCAACAGCCTGATAAAATTCATTACTAAAAGATCACAAGAACTAGGCAGTAAATTTCTCCTCTTCTAGGGGAAAACAGACTGGCATGAACAATAAATGGACGGATAGCTATTAACAGCAGGCTTTTTCATATTTGTTTGTCTTCTTGTTATATTTCACTTCTTACTGTAACTTGTGTCCATATTGAAGGTAACATCTAAAGAGCCAAACATTCCTGTCTTTTAAGACTGGTGAGAGAGGGAAAGCTCATCTGCCTAAATGGGTGGGTTTTAAAAGCAGGTACTTCAGAATTCTTTAAAACAATAGATTGCCTTCTACTTGTATGTTATTCATACAATTTATTTGTAACACTTCGTTCCAAAACCTTACAAAAAATGCTACCTATAAAAACAAGCTCTCTGATCTAGATTAAAGGAACATATGACGTGGAACATTATTGAAAACTTGTATTTGACATGAACTGCTGCTGATGTGCAATAGCAGATTGAAAATAAATGAGATTTGCTTAAACATTTACAATTGATAATGCTACCACACTCTAGGTACTGTTTCACACCTCATTTAAAATAGGAAGAAATACACACTAATGTAATTTTGAAATTAAACAAGGAACATTTCTGAATGAGAGACAACAGAGTTTCTCTAGTTATACTAAAGGAAAACCAAGGATTAGAATTGAAGCATGGATCTCCGAGAGTTTTAATCCAGTTGCCAAGTATATCTGTCTACTTTGCTCTTCCACACAAGCTGATTTACATTTCTGTTGTATTTATCAATCAGCTTACATGAGCTTTTATACAGTCTTAGAAATGCTTTTGATGACAATAGGTAAATAAACTGTGGAAAACATAAAAAACTTCGTATATGAGAATGCGTTTTTTCTGGGATGATGCCTACAGACTACATGAAAAATACTTTATTTCAAACATCTAGGAGAGTAACCGTCGAAAACAGACTAGATCCCCTAGATCTGTAAACTCATATGTTCATATTTGTTCTTAAACATGTCAATAAAACAACCATATTAACATGAAAAATGAAAGAATTGCTACATTCCAACACAAGTGTTGCACAGAACTATTAACAAGTATTGAAACAAATTCAAACGAAATATTAATAAGTTGGATAGAATACTGTAGTTTAAAGTAACTTTCATCTGCATTTTGCAAGTAATAACAAATATATGAGCATTTGCCCTTAGAGGGAGAATATGCTTAATAATATTCATCTGAATAAAAAAAATACCTAAATGAAATAACCAAGATAATAAACATTTTTCTTTGTAGCACCAGTTCAAAGCTAAACTTGGACATTAGGACACTATAATTTCAATGGAAGAAAACTGTAAGTGCTAGTTACCTTGCACTTTTAAAGCATATATAAATTCACTGTAATCTACAGCAAAAAAAAAAGTTATTTGAACATTCATAGTGCCAGTATACAAAGAAAAAATTAATTAATTAAAGACTTGGCTTTTTTTTTTTAATCTAGATTACAGTACCATTAAGCAAGTGCTGTTCCCAAAACCTATCAAGATGAAAAGCTTCAAGGGGAAAAAATCACAGTCTAAAAATTAAGCATCTTATTTCTCAGAAAAAATGAAATATGACAACTATCAGTATATATCATCTTAATCCTGCTGTATACATGTAGCCGTATACACAACCTAAATTTAATCTCATCCAAGTTTAATCATTTATTAAACAGGTAAGTACAAATGTTTGGGCCAAATTTTCCAACACAGGTATAACAATTTAGACAACAAAAGAATAAGGTGACTTTATGTTTGAGGATTTTTTGAAGACCTTCAATTGTGCCATGGTTTTAATGACAGAACTACTGATACTAATAGAGAGAGAATTTTGTTTAGAATAAAAAAAAAAAAAGACAAACAAAAAAGAATAAAAAAGGAAGAAAGTATAAGGTCTTTGCAGAGAGGGTTGTCTCCTACTATATGTTCCAATGACTGTTGATAACAATACAACCTAAGTCACAGCATCAGTTAGCTTCCTAGGAAGTCTGGAGATGCCACACTATAATCCTCTGTGTTCACTCAATTTATCAATGTTTTCGCACTACTGTTTTGAGAATATTGAGAGTATTGGCATGCATTAAACACAGTATAACCAGATGGTCAAAAGAGGTGATTATTCCTCTGTATTTAGCATTGGTTCAGCCTCACCTTGAGTACTGTGTGCATCTCTGAGCCCCGCAATTTAAAAAGAATGTTAAGGTCCCTGAATGTCTCCAGAGGACAGCAACAAAGCTGGTGAAAGTGCTGGAAGGCATGTCCTATGAGGAGTGGCTAAGGACTCCAGGCTTGTCTAGTTTGGAGAAAAGGGGGCTGAGGGGCCACCTCATTGCTCTCTTATAGCTTCCTGAGGAGGGGAAGTGGAGAGGGAGGTGCTGATCTCTTCTCCCTGAGATCCAGTCACAGGATGCATCGTAATGGTTCAAATCTGCATCAGGGGTGGTTCAGACTTGGTATTAGGAAGCATTTATTTACAGAGAGAGTAGTCGAACACTGGAACAGGCTTCCTAGAGAGGTGGTCAATACCCCAAGCCTGTCAGTGTTTGAGGCATTTGGACAATGCCCTTAACAATGTGCTTTAGCTTTTGGTCAGCCCTGAAGTGGTCAGGCAGTTGGACTAGGTGATCACTGTAGGTCCTTTCCAACTGAAATATTCTACTCTATTGTGTTCTAAATATTCCACCATAAAGAAAATCTAGCTTTCTGCAACCTAGTGATGCAATTTCTTTAATTTTTGACAGGAGGAAGAAAAATAGTTTTCGTCAGCATAAAAAAGACCAAGGTAAAAAAAATAAAAATGTTTAGAGGGATATTTAAATTGTATATACAGGAGAAAGTGGAGGTGTAATTGTTCAAAGCTCTGAATTTATTCTGAAAGAAAAGCTACCACAGTAATCTTAAAGTTATTGATACCTCTCTCCGTCGAGAAGCCCAACAGGTTTGTTTGATTTTCCAAACGACAGCAGCTACCAGCAGTAAGGATAAGAAACAACTGCAATTACAAGAAAAAAAAAAAAAAGGATTTGTAACATAATGGTCTGAAAAAGCTTATGGTTTTAGGGTATCAAAGGTAACGAAAATACATTTGAGTGCAGAAAAAAAACCCACAAAAATAGAGGAAAACTAAACTCTACCAGGATGACAAACAACAGTCAACCATCCAAGTTCAAAGTCAAAAGAGAACACAGACCTCTGATGCTGTGGTTGTCTTCATAAAATGTTATTACTGTCTCCATTAGCATGGGATAAGCTCAATTACAACCATCCACGTACCCACACCAGTCTCAACAAATATGCATTGCATGTTCCACATTCAACAGATGGAAAAAGAGGATGAACTATAGCCAAAATTGATACCAATTTATACTTCTCTCTGTTTGTGAATTCTGAATAATTTTCTGGTATGCAGAAGTGATAACTATATGCAGGGAGTATAATTAGTTTGAGGAACGAGGTTTGCACTTGACAATAGGTCTGCTTTATTAAATTGGGTACTTCAACAGTGAATCGCCCAGGGAAAACATCACGAAGAACATTACCATGTTACAGTCCCAAAGACACAACAGAAGAAAAAGAAAAATTTATCAACATTATTAAACTTCTGCAGTTCACAATCGGAGCATATGCCTTCTCTCTTGCTCCAGTGATATTGTATTTGTAACATTTAGTCCATAAAGGATTTTGGTAGAAAGATCAGTGAACTCTCAGCCTCTTTTAGTGAATTTCTGGATACTGACAAAAGGCTGGCTTCTAAAGTTGACACCTAATGTAAACTGTCAGAAGATCTTTTACTTTTTTAGACAGCTTTTGATAAATATATCTGGATTTTCTAGCTGTATGAAGAACTTTCAGTCATTTTAGCACATCTGCTGTGCACAGTGTTTGCAATTCATACAATCCTGTAACTATTTAATTATACCAATCATCTGTATTTTTTTTGCCAAAAAGTTTATAAATGTATTCTTTAACTAATACGGGAAATATCAAGAATACCCTGGAGTAGTTTAGTTCAGAGGAGCACTGTGCATAAATGCAAAATATAATCATGATCCATGCAGTAACACCAACGTTTCCCTGTGTCACACTGTAAACAGAACTGAAATGATGACCTAGAAGATACATCTCCAGAAGTAGAAGCTCACAGCATTCAGTATTTATCCATAGTATGGAGACTATTAGAAACCTGTTTATGGCAACTGTAGTTTAATGTCACTATTAAGGTAAAGGAATGAAAGCACCCAATCATTCCTTGGTCTGCAAGCAAAAGAATCAGCTGTACCACTGAATATTTGACATCAAAAAGTACCATTGCTCTGAGTATATTCAAAAGTCAGTCTCTGTAACACAAACTTTCCTTGATGGTTAAAGTAATACAAATCAATATGGCTTTCTATCAGCCAATCAATATGGCTGTCTATCTACCTTACTCACTTAAAACTCTTTTCACTACGAGCTTTCAAAATTCTTTTTTATCAATTTCTTCTTTGAACACCCTTGAGAAAGCTTGCCAGAATGAGGCCAAGTTTGAAAGAGAAAAGTACCAAATATATAAAGTGGCTTGGGCATAGAATGCTCAATTAAAATTAACAGCTTGTTTTTTTACTTAAGAGACTTAATTCTGTCTGTGTAGCTCCAAGAAGGATGATTGTTCTGAACCTGAAAGGAAAAAATGGTTAAAGTATCATTTCTAGATGCAAAGTCTGACTTTCCTCTGAACAGCCAATGTCAACCACCAGCATTTTCTAGCAGTTTTTAAATGTTCTTTGGGACTTAGGGATTTTTATGGAAAGGAAGACATATTCTCCCTCTCTGCTTGTTGGACTATTTTAAATACTGCATTGAGCTTTTATAGGTTCCTAGCACCTTTAAAAAACAAAGGTACTTGGAATTTTGATTGGTTCTGATCAATGGATCAGAACAGTTCAGCATATCTAAGAACCTATCTGCCAATAGAAAACTGTTGGAAGAGTCAACTATCTGTAATAAAAGGATGCGAGAGGGCAAGTGCTGGTTCAAGAACCTTGGGGAATTCAGAAGAGAAATCTCACCCTTACACTTTAATGACTCTCAGCGTAAATCATCTTTCTACATGGGTCTTCACTGAAAGGAACTAACGCAGTAATAACGTTTAATTGATACACCATTTTATTATCACAGTATTTCTTACTAGGAGAGTTTTTTACAACATAATATCTAAGTAGCACAAAGCACGTTATGACAGAAACTGATCATCAAAGAACTTTCACCATTTTGTTTAATGCATCACTCCAGTTGATGCATTGATTTCACTTTTTGAAGTTTATCTTTCTCTGTCTCCTTTTCTCCAGTCTCCTTTGAAAGCAAGTACAAGTTTACTGTGAATTTATATTCAGTGTCTAGGGAAAAGGAGACACACACACACACACACACACACACTGACCACCAGCATAAATCCACTTCTGCAGCAACATCTTTTACGCTTTTTAAACCAATAGCTGCTTACAAATACTATTTCCCAGAAACACTTACCCTACCATATACCGTGCTATCTAGCTAGTAACTGCAACAGATGCTTAGGGGCAACATCAAAGTAATGACATGTTGCTATAAATTAGCATGCTGTGCATGAAGTAAGGGTGAGCCATCTAACTTGCTCTTCTTCTCTATAGTCCTTCCCAAAAAAAACCCTAAATTAGGGAAACATCAGCAACTCTGTTTAAAACAATCTCAAAGCTCCTGGAATTTGAAAAAGATAAATACATTCAAGAGAGCTGGACATGAGAAACGAAGAGAGCCTTGCACTGTGCGACTGCTTCATTATGACCAGGAATGAAACCTCTTCCCTTAGAAAATTCTGTCCTTCACATTTATTAATTTCTTGAACAATTCTGTTGAGCTAGTCAAAGAAAAAAACTGAGTTCTGGCTGAAAAGCTTTAGCAAATTGCTTCTGTGCTCTGTACGTCAACAGAGCTGGGTCACACACTGAACTTTCCTGTCATCTGTCAAAACATCATTTAGATTATGTGCAAAGCCAAAATCAGAAACAAGTGTTTCAAAGACACACCCATAGAATAATATAAATAGTTGGAAATTACAGCATAGGTAATGTGAAATGTTTTCTTAACACTTTCATATGATCTTTTCTTTGCAAGTAAACATGAAACATTTGACTTTGTTCTCTGTTTTTTTAATATAAATAATCAGAAGGAAAAAAATATATGTTAATGAAGAAAAGAAAGACATGGAAAATAGTTTTTGTCAAACTAACCTGGTTCCAGGCTGTGGTGAGATAATAGCCTTGGTTTATTTAGAGCAATAAAAATTAAAGCTGACTGCAAAGGATCTCACAATATTGAGTGACTTGGCAATAAAATAGGAGAATGAAATTCAGTGCCAATGAACTGAAGGCAATGTGCACAAGAAAAAAAATATCTCTAGCTACAAATACACAATGATAGGTTCTAAATTAGCAATTACCACTCAAGAAAATGGTCTTGAAGTCATTGCAGATAGTTCTTTGAACATAACAACTGAATGTTTAGTGGCAGTCAAAACAGCAAATAGGATGTTAGGAGATATTAGAAAAGGAATAAAGAACAAAACAGAAAAGTATTGGGATACCAGTGCATAAATCTATAGTATGTCTGTATCTCGAAGCACCCATCACCTCATCTCAAAAAACACAAAGTCGAACTAAAAACGTAGAGTACAGTCCACTTGGCAAGGGGAATGGAACGGTACTAGAAATAAGCTCTTTTTGGTTTTGAAACAAGAGGGAGTTGAAAGGAGGCGTGATAAAGACACTAACATCACAGGCAAACAGTATAACAGCAGGACAAGCATAGATGGATGCTCTCCAAACCCCCAGTATACTACTTAGCTCCTTCTTGAGACAGAGATATAAGAGAAGAAAGCACCATCATAAATAGTGTGGCCAAACAGAGATCAGTGCAGTGCAAAATAAATGAATTAAAAATTGGCCCGCTGACAGCTCAAAAAGAAATTGTTATAAGGCAACCAACATCAGAAATGGAAATTTCTAGACAGGTTTGCAAGGTTCCCAGAGTAACAGAGCCAGTCAGTTTCAATAAGACTTATTTATACTAGCTGAGAAGTCCATGCGTGACACAAAGACTGCAAAACTGGTTAATGGTAATGAGGACAAAGAAATGCAGTGTGCCAGTTAGTCAATGGCATCTCTTTCAGCAAATTTTTAATTATTTTTTTTTTAAACACAATGACTGTTGTATTGTATTTACAAGGACAAGGAATCAGGCCTCATCTACAGAGTAAAGGATATATATTCCTCTTGGAATGAAGCAATGCCCAAAATAGTTTAGAGAGCAGTACGAATGACCAACTTGGCATGAATTGCTCTTGGGATGCTGAAACAAAAAGGGTTAAAACAACCTTAAATACTCAGGTGCACAACAGTCAGCTGCACTTGAAAGATTAATTTATTACCCTACAAAGTATTGCCAAAACAGATACTATCAGAATTATTCTTGAAATTCTGGTATCTGCATTTTTTTTAAAGGATCTTGGAAACACGGAGAGAATAGAGAGAAGAATTGTGAAAAATATACAAAGGTTAGAGCAAGTCTTTTACTGGCAGTGATTTAACAAGCTCAATCATGTCACTTTTTAAAAAGATCAAGTGGTGTGTACAAGTTTCCATGGGGAGAAAATGCCATGGCTTTCATTCATCTAGCACAGAAATGTATGGTAAGAAACAATGGCTGGAAGCAGACACATTTGAATTAAACTCAGACATTATTAGGATTTATTTTCTGTATCATAAATTGTTACATATACTGAAAAAAGATTATTTGACTATGCTGCAATGACCAGATAATCTAAGATACAGAAAATGGGTGGATGGTAAACAAGGAGTACAAAAAATAAATGTGCTTACACAGACTCGTTCACACGATCACAGATTTGGTCCACCATTTCTGACTCTCTAGTTGAGACTCTGAATGACATCCGAAAAAACAGACAATGCGGATGGCTTATGAAATGCTGACTCAGAGTACAGATAATTACTTTCTGCACTTAGGAATGTAATTCTTCCCAAAAAGACAATTATCATGCTCAGACACACTTAAAACCACAGCAGCCCAAGCACTATCAGGATTTTGTAGTCTCTAGAACAAAGACATGATCTGTCAGAAGATAATGACATAGCTTTGCACAGTTGCCCCTTCAAACCATGTGGAACAAAATAGGAGGAAACACTAAAGAAGCATGCTTGAAAACGAGCAATTCATCACCGGTGGTGTGTATTACAGGCCGATTAAAAGTTATCACCTTAGTATTAAGTTGGAGACAATAAACAGTTAGAGAACGGATGAACTGAAGAGGAAGCCCTGAACATAAGTAGTTTGTGTCCAATGCAGCAGAGGGAGGTGGCCAGGGAAGGGCTGCAAGAGTCTGCAGGGTCTAGCGGTAAGGTCCAGGCTAGACACATGAGCTTCCCAGAAGGGTTCTGGGTAGTATGAAAAGAGAAATACTGATTTAACAGAACACAGAAAAGGAAAACCACAAGGAGTAATTGCTGCCTGCATAACTATTTTGGCAATGAACAGAGGAAATTTTTAACTTACAAAGGTCATATTTAGACATACTTAGTGCAGATCAGAGACCTGGCTGAGGAGTGAGAGGGCAATGTTTTTAACTGAGGAACGATTTTCTCTGTGTGTGATTAGGAGGCAGACTAAAAACTAAGAGTAAACACTAGCACAAACCATAAAGGAAATGAGTAGATGCGTTGCTGCTTGGTATCTGAAAATTAAAATAAAACCTGTAGATCATCTTTAAACAATTTCAAATTACAAGGATAAATACAAGTGAAAAAAAATCTGTGAAATGTAATGGTCAGTGTGGCTGGACTAGATGAATTAAGGACACATTTGTGCCTTAAGCTCTATGAATGCATTATAAGCACACTACAGAATTCCTTTTTTTTTTCCATTACATATTAATGCCTATAAGTAAGTTACATATTGTATCAAAAGAGTACTTGTGTTAAAATGAAATAATTTACTTATTTTTGCAGTGATGTAAAAGGAGCTAGTTCATGAATTAAATGTAAATATTTTAAGGACCAATATTGTAAATGGAAGGTAAACCAGAACAAAACAAAGTGTTCCATCCTTTGCTATTTCTTTTCTCATTCTCTTATTATTAAACATGCAAAGAGAAATTAAAATGTCTGAAAATGTATCTAAACATTGCTGCATGAATAATTGTTGTTTCTATGATTTTACTTAAGCCACTAATTTGCATAATAGTGCAGTATAAATTTCCATATTGGATGAAAGCAAACACTTTTCAAACTTTACCTTAAACCTAGTATACTTTTAACTCTATTAAAAAATTTTGTGGGATTCTACTTTGAGCACCGGTCACGTTTACTCATCTTACAACAGGGGACAAAGTACAGCAGCCGCACGCAGCCGAGCGTGGTGCGGAGTCCCTCAGCTACCCCCGGTTAAGCCCACCGTGGGAGCAGCGTATCCGTGCCAGCACAGCTTGCCAAGACTATCCTAACAACTCACAAGAAAACTGATGGGTCTGTTAGCTTGACTGCAGCATCACCCCAACATCGTTACACCATCACCACGCTCAAACACGTGTGGTAGACATGTCTTTGGATTGCTAGGGGTGTGCCTGCATTGCTGGTTTAGCGCGGATCATGAATGGGCTTTGGAATGAATCCCCTGACTGTCACCACTGTCGTGCTTTGGCTCACGCTGTGGAGCAATTTCGGAGCTCATGATGCAGAAGCTGAACTGGAAGACGTGCAATGTACGTTCCAGACACGGTGAGCTTTCAGTCCATGGAACTAAACTAGAGCTAGCCCAAAGCGAAAGAATGACAAGATGGACATAGTGTGGAAGTCAGGTCCTCAGCAACACGTTACTCCACAGATGATCTCCTATTTGTCCACACTGCTAACTAATAGGGACATAAGCACCCAAAGATTACTTTCATAAATTTATTTAGGCGTATAGCAGTCTCACTGGCTGCCCACATGCATATACTTACACTTATTTTAAAAGCTCCTCCCAAGTCTTTTTTGTAAAAATAGGTGTTGCGCCATCAAGGCAACTATTGCTTAATTACTTGAACCTCGCTGTGCTGAGTGAGACAATACTTAAATACCCTCTAGATCCATAAACCTCTTGCCTTTTGATCTCACTCCTTTTGCCAAGAGCACAAAAATGTACACTTCACTAAACAGAAATCTTAACAGTGACCCTACACTGTACTAATGTTCACCTTCATACAAACTACGGTATTTTTAAACATGAACAAAAAATAACAGTATTCATTAAAAATACTGATGACAAAAATCTTTTTTAATGTAGACACGTGCAACAAAAACAAGTCTCATATCCAAATTAATATTTTTAAATTAATATTGCAAAAGTTTCCTGAAAGATCACATGTACCGTTTATCTAAGAACTGTTTTTCTGACATATTATTTACTACCTTTTTATTGGCAAATAGAGCACATTTTAACTGATATGTTATAAAGCAAGCATAATTCTAAAATAAAAATAATTGAACAATTATTTTTCTAAAACCATTACTTTGAATAGCAATTATTGTCACAGCAGTTGATTTCTCTCATTGTACTTGACAAGAACATTGTGTTTATGATTATGATGTGCTAGGTTCAGCCATCCTTACTTGTCTTAACTAATATACACATGACAAGCAGCTCCAAAGATTTCAACAGGATTAACTGAAGTACAAAACACTGTAAACATAACATTAGAAGTCTGATAGGTATGAGAGCAGTATAAAGTTTTTTATGTTTTTAATGATTAAGTAAATTGCTCTGAAGCCCACAGTTTTGCAAACACTGGTGTAAGTAGGAATATTTCAATGATTAGCAATTCTGAATGATTCTGGGAATGAAGCGTTACGCTTCCAAATTAAAATGCATGAAGACTCAGAGAAAAGTAGTCTTGGCTAGCAACAGAGTAGGCTACGCAGCTCCCAGCCCCTGGTAATGCAGTGTGGGGTCAGGGAAATAAATCTTGGTTGACCCTGCGAAGCCAAGACCTGCCAGGCAGTAGCACTTGTCTCCTGGTCCGAGAGCACTCCAGCTGCCACAGCCAGTGAAAGACGCTGCCTGCTAAGCCACCATTGCCATCGCAGTGGTTCAGGAATGCCCTCTTTTTCTTGCTGGTTGTGAAAAATACTACTGGTACCAGCAGCTCCATGCACGGACAGGGCTTTTTTCCTCTTACATCAGCCTAGATCTACGTCCCATTCCGAGTCAGATTTTTGCTGCCCCTGTTGTTTTAACACCGCAATAGCTCTGAGCTCCAACTTTTCCCCCACAGCTTCTCCATGAAATAAAGGAACCCGAAGGAAATTTAATTCAACTGTGAAGCTTCTAATCTTAAAGCCATAGAAAGGGTTCAAGCCCTCAGTTCTTGCTTTCTGAACTGGAAAGTGAAAGAAATGTCTCAATATGAAGTAAATTATTTACGATGGTATTTAAAATGTCAAGTATTACCAAAAATCACTTAAATGCAAATTTGTATTTATTTATTTGTGTCTCAAATGGAATTCACACAAGTTAAGCAACACCTTTCAAGTTCATTTGAAACTAATTACATGGATAATTCTTCTTATCCAGAAGACAGTGATTAAAATGCTATTTTTGGATGCAGTCCTGAAAATCTATATATTCCCAGAAATAAATCTTGCACGAACTGTCTCATGAAAGTCACATAATTGCCCCTAAAATTCACTTCTCACACGTCCACAGCTACCAACCTTATAACAAACAGAATAACAGCTAAAAAGGAATATATATGTCCTTCTACTAATCTAGTCCTCCCAGGCAGAACCTTATGTTTGGTAAGAATGCAAGTTAAAGGATATCAACATTAGATTTGTTATACTGTGTCATGGTTGACTAGCAGGAACAGCATCTGCACAGAGATTAATTAATTAATTCATAAAATTACTGATCAAGGTTTTAAATGAAGATTTACAAACATTACAAATGCATAATGGAAATACCTTAGCTTATAGATTAAAAAATACTTTCATATGGACAGTCAACTGAAAGCATTTTTCTTCAATATATGCAAAACTTCTTACACATGGCAATAGAAAACCTGTATACCCTTTTCTGCAGTCCACACAGCAAAGTAATTGCCATGAACAGTTCTGCAGGTATAGAAAACACTAATTCATAGTTACTCTAAGGTGAGAAAAGGCTGACAGTGTATACAATAGGGATCAGAATTTAGAAGAAACTCAACTGTTAAATGGTATAAGCTTTTCTATTTAAGTACTTAAATGTATTTAAAAAAAAAAATCAAAGAATAATTTTCAATTATTTCAGATTCCTGTATTTCAACATAGTGTTCTTCAATGCCAGGCTAACACCTATCAAGTATCATCAGTGCAGACTCAAATTGTACCCCAAGGAAACATCAAACCTTTGTGAAGATTTCCACCTAGTACCACAGCAGTCCTTTTAACTAGGGAGAATAGGAGATCACGTCTAAAGAATTTCCTACTTCTGGTGTAGGAAAATACTACAATTCTTATTTTCGTAACATGTGCCTCTTAGAATCACACACAAACTTAATATTTCTACTTGGAAACAGATGTAACTGGTACTTATCTCACTTAGAATAAAATAAAAGGAAGAAGGAAGGCTGAGATCGAGCCACAGACAGAGTACTTGGGCTGTTGAGTAAAACTTCAGTTCAGAAAGTGTATGTCAACACATTCTCTTTCCCTGGTAGACGAGACATTGACCATTGATGATCCTGACCTTTATAAATGAAATATTTTCAGACACAATGGACTGGGGGGGTACTCTACTCCCACATAACAAATTCATGTTTTTCTTGATGTTAGAATCAGAGATTAGATGTTTTCATGAAGCAAAGAAAAGTTTGGCAAATCAGAGCAACAGATCTTTCTACAGAATTTCATCTCCCATAGAGCAGATGGATATGAAGGTGAAAATTTATTTCTATCTTGGAGGAATATTATTGACAATGGCAGGAAGATTGTGAAGGAATTCCTCAGAAAGGATCTTATTCCCTGGTCTTATTGAGAAAAATACCTGGAAAACACAGGGATATTGTAACTTATTTTAAAGAAAAGAGCCCTACTTAAGGTAGGTTTAAAGATATCACATAACTGCATCACTACACTGGCCGCTGCACGAGGTACACTCAGTCACGAGCAAAAATTCTTAGGTGATTTTTTTCTGTTAAATGGAAGATAGTGCTTAAATCTCAGAACCTGACAGAACATTTTTGAATCAGTAGTAGTCAGGTGGGCACGGAATCCTCAGCAGTATCTGATCCAAGCATAATTTCTTTTAGCATATGATCCGCGTTACAGCTATATCTTTAAAAGTATTCAAAGTAAAGCCCCTTTAAGAAATCACCTCCTCTGTGGCTATATGCTCAATCTTCTGAAATCCAAAATCAAAGAATTTAGTCCAACTCCACAAAGGCAGCACTAGCTTTTACGTGCTTCCTGAACAGCCCTAACCTGACTGTGATCATGAGATGATATACCATCAATCTGTTGCAGCTGGATCCCGTTGCACAGCTTGTACCTTTTTTTCCTTTTTTGAGGAATTCTCATCAACTAACCTTCAGGCCATTTCTAGCTGCCCAGCCAAACAACAACTGAAAAAAGTAAGTAAGGACATGTGTGATCCATGCTCACTATTACTTCCACAAGGTGAGTCTGAATTATCCCAATGATGGTATTTTCAAAAATATCCAAGCAGTTTGCACCGCAGCCAACTGGACTGCTTATGTATGTACACTGTGAATCCACTAAAAAAAAAAATTAAGTATACCTGTGTGAAATATATAGGAATATATATTTTATATATAAAAATAAAATAAAATTATGTAGGTATTATGGGAAAAGAATGGAGTTATAGAATGTGATTGTTTTACTACTTAGATAAATAGCAATATAAATAACAACACAAAAAAAATCAAAGAAAAGTCTACGAGCTGCCTCTACTCAAGTACGTCTACTCAGAACACCTACACTGAGTGGGGCAGCACAGCATAGGTATACATGGACTGATTCACCCAAACACCCATGCATGCCTGTGCATAAAACAAATTATCAACAAAGGATTAGATGCACAGGCTGAGGTGCTCCAGCTCTTCTGCATGTAGAGTGTAACTTGGTTTGGAAATAATGAAGATTTCTTGTAATAAAAGATGCTTGTCGCCTTTAGGTGGCCCATTGGCCATGGTAAATGTGTTTGACGGCAGCAGCCTTTCTGTTTTGAGACTGGTTTTGGCAGTGGAGATCTGGAGCAGTGCAGAGGAGCCAAAATAAAGGTCATGAGGTCACGGGCAAATTAAAGTAGTACCCCTGTGCATTGGAGCTTTCTGACTGGTTTCCACACGACCACTAGATCTTGTGGCACAGAACATTGCAACTGCTTTATAGACGTTAAGAGAAATACATGAAAGGAAAATGAGCCTTAAAAAAAACAGTATACTGTCAAAAGGATGCTGTAAGTGTCTAGAGGAGCACATTTAAAATTACTATTAGAAATTTAACCAAAACAATTTTGTTGAGGAAGAAGAGCAAAACTAAAATAATAAACTAAAACTTCAATAATGGTATTCATAATGCTTTGCAATTTAAGCTCAGAATGCATAACTGAAAACAGGGAGACTGAAGTATCAATGGCATAAACTCCATTTTATATAAATTATATTTTAAAGTAAGCAGCATCGATGAAATATCAATATAAAACATATTAGTTTATTAGTAAGAACAGCTACCACATCTGTGTAAAATCGTTTAGTAATATATATTGAATGTAGAAAACTAACTTAATCCTTCATCTCCTGAGGCATAAACTCCAACTCCTATAATAGTTTAAAATCATCTCTGACAACTGCTTCTACAAAGCCTAGGTTTATTGGTCTTTGTTGTGCAATGAAACATCAAAATGCTTCTTGAAGGTTAGGAAGAACGAAATGTCTTTGAGCAGGGAATTTGTTATTTGCAGGAAAATTATTATGAAAAAAAGTACTGTTTTTTTTATTATGTATATGTGTGGAAATGTTATAGAGAATGTAGGGGACAGTTAAAGAACTTCATTAAATAACATAATTATTAAAAAGTAACTATGTAATGTATAAATTGACACATACATACTTTATGTTTATATTTTCCTACACACATAATTCATGTATATATACATAAAGCTGTCTTTTCATATTAAATATACCACAAGCCATACCAGAAGCTACTATAGTAATGTATGAATGAATGATCATTTATGCCAACAGCCTTTATATACAACTAAAAAGGGAAAATGGATATAGCGTACATCAGGACACTATCCGGAAGACCAACATTCACATTTCATTCTGCCAATACTTTATCAAAGTGAACCATTTAAAAGGACTCTGAAATATATTACGCAATAAAGCTCTAGATGTGAACTTTAACTCTCAACAGTTCTTCCTTTCACCTCTTTCAAGCAGCAAATAAAGAAGATTTACAATCAAAGGGGCTTAATCTAACATAAACTGAAATTAATCTCCATAGAATAAATAGAAAATCACACCCATAAAGTGTGATTATGTTTCTTTTATACTCATGGAAAAGACTTTCATATTTCAAATAATTTTATGGTTTCGCCCTTCATGGGTGAAATACTCTATATTTCTCTCAACAAGTGATGTTGTATATAAAAACCCCAGGTATAAAAAGAAACAAAACAAAACAAAAAATCTACGTGCATTCAATTTGCAGACAAATTATGAAATACAGAATTCTGCAGTTACTTTCAAGAACAATTAGAAACTTAATACATTCTCTTTCAAGATAGCTGTGCTTTCATTTCACCTTTTTTGCAATAATTTTGCTGATTTATGCTAATTTAAGATTTAAAATTAAGGGGGAAAGAGACACATTCATTCTAATCACAGTCAGTGAATTTGGGGAAGAAGGACTGCCCACCAATGCCACATTTCAGCAGCCTTCAAAGCCAAAGGATTCACATATTTCAAGATTTTTTTTACCCTTTCCCCTCTTCCTTTTCTTTCACTGCACTGTTTCTCTAGTGCACATATTATCCTTTGGTAATAAATCACAGAAATATAAAAAAACATTTAGAGAGTCACCAAGCTACGTCAGCATTGTTTAGCGTATTAGACTCAAATATGATCAAGAAATCTAATAGATTGCTACAGAAATTTTCCTGTGTTAGGCAACATTTCCAATGCCTTTTCCAAAGAGGGGAATTTATTCGAACTGGTAGGTATAAAAAAGTCGTAACTATCCTTATTAAAAGCTGTATTAACATGAAATTTTCCTGAAGACAGAGTGAGGATTTTTAGATTTCCAGGCCAAAGCAGCATCATTATTGTTCTGTAATTGTACTGTATAAGGAATACACAACACCTGATACCTGATATTTAGAATTTCAACTGAAAAGACAAGACACGTAAGGCTGAAATGTAATTTTGAAGCTGTAGAGTGTTTTCCTGAAATATAATAAATATCATTGGAAACACAGAAAAAAATTATGATATAGAACACAATTGGGCCACATATGCAGATTAAATTCAGATTTTAAAATACAAATAGATAATGTAATTACTTTTTAATGTGTAATTTTTGGTGTGACACTTGGAGTCCACAGCAGTTTCCATAATTTTGCTTCTTATTGACAAAATGTAGCCCCCCTCACCGTTGCACCCCAATAAATAAATTTAAAAACCCAAAATCTTCCACAAAAAAAATGCTTCATTTGGTACCAGGAGATTTTCCTGGAATATTTTTTACTAATAGTCCATTTAAAAGCTCATTAGGTGAATTCCTTTGAATTGAGACGTCTCTTCTCAAAAGTAATAATTAGATTTAATATTTTAGTATCTATGAAATCCACAGTGTAGCACGCAGTCTAGCACTCTCTCTTCACTCTTTCTGTGATTTATTACAACTGAATCCAAGGACCCTGCATATTCCTCTACTGCCATAAACAGATTGCTCATTTCTTCGATGTCACTCACTTCACAGCATGCCATACTGACTGCATCTGCAGAGACAGACTGGCAGAGTGCTTGAGAAAGCTGCTTGTCACTTGCTATAATGGACATTGACATTATTGCCTAAAGGAAAACCCTAATATTTTTTACTTCTTTTTTATTATTATTATTTTTCTTCATCAGCTTTCACCCCATTTCACTATATACTTATATCTAGAAACAAACTTCTGAAGTTAACTCTGCAACTGGTACATATACCTTGTCATAAGAAGACAGAATTGCTTCTCTTTTGAATTAAAATGACAAAAGCAAAATTTCAAGTCCATTTATCACAGATGAAAACCTGTTCTAGTTCTTTTGTTTACAGTACAGTGGACTGGAGTTTCATAAAAATGTGACCAGGATTAAGCACTCCAGAAGACAAATAGCTGTGAGCGCCAACATTGTTTTAGTCTAAGAAAACAATTGACTAATCGGATTTAAGAAAATACAATATAAAATGTAGGGAATCAAAACACAAACACAATATGAGTTATCTATGATGCCTCTTCGGAAACAAAATACAGTGCAGCTGTAAAAAGACACATCCCTGAAAGGAGAACATTACAGAGTTGTCTCAGAGTAAGGGAGCCCGCAAAGTACTGAGTCTTCAAAAGAAGGCATACTTTCTTCAGGAGTCTTGGGAAGTTTATTTCAGGTGCCACCTTCTGAGACCTCTGCGGTGAATGCTGCTACATAAGTGGCAGCTTTTGATTCCAGTGAGATTTTATAAAAGCAGAAGTAGTGACAAAATGTTTTTTGGAGTGCTAGGCTACGGCACCATACACAATGAAGAGTGCAATTTAAGATTTTCTTTTTTTTTCTCTCTATAAAGAAGACTAGGGAAAAAAAGAAGTCTTTCAAATCCTGTTACTGTCACCCAAATTTTCACCCTACAACTCCCCTCTGCACTTAAGTAACTCCAGAACTTATTTCTAGTTATGATGAACTGAGCAGAAATTGCGATTAAGCACTTCACCAGGCACAGCGAACAGCTCTCACTTACTGTGCCTGATACACACAGGAAGTGAGAAATTCAAAATTTTAAATGCAGCTACTTAAAGGAAGGAAAAGCCCATATCTGCGGTATATCAAGCAAGTACATAGGCCACCTTCAGATATGAAGCTGAGCAACTATTTTGTACTTTGGGGAACAGTGTATGTTGAAATCAAAATACAGCAAGCACAGGGCACTCAACACGCACTTCCAAATGACTCAAAGGATGAACACAGAAAGAAGGAAAACAAGAACAAAATAATGGAAAACAGTTATGTTCACCAAGGGATCAGATAACTCATCCATTGTTTTGAAGAGCAACTGATTCAGTGGTACCGCAGAATCTCCGTTGCCTACAGGCCAGTAACTAGTGGCTGCGTTCTCAGGAAATACGAATATATCAAATAACTCTACAGCGATGACAAATTTTCCGGGTGATTCAGAGAGTGGAGGACACAAAACTACATTCCACAATTCAAACCAAACATTTTAAACAAAAAAAACCCAAATCAGATTGCCTACTGCAGCATAGACATGCTTGTCCCAGTGGAAGTCAGACAACTATTTGCTTCTAAGTGAGGTGAAAACTGTTTAATGCATCACTAAGTAAAAATCAATTTTATTCTAGCCCCAAATGCAAAATCCATTTTGCTACGATAACTTGATTTTCATGTTACCAGAAAATATTCTAATTTAGATTTATAAGACTTCTGCGTTTTCTGAGAACCCAGCCATGGTGGATGTGATGTGATCCTGCCACGCTGCATTTTGTCTTTCTTACAGAGATCAATATTCGATCTCATAAAGCTAAGCATGCCAAAATCTAGCATTAATTTATCATCCTTTATTTTAACAAAAAACAAAACACGAAGCCAGGCAGACACACCAAAGGATGCCGGTAAAGAGAAGGAATTCACGCACTGCAATTTTACACCCCGAATGGCAGATGCAGGTCCCGAAGCTCTCGGGAGCTCTGATACAACCCGCTGAAACGCAGCCATCCACTCCCACTGCATGAAACACAACTGTAGTGATGTCCTGAGATTTTGGCACACAGTCATACACACAGGGGTGATAAATCTGGTTCTTCAGTAACTGCTGCGTTTCCTATTGTAGCTCATGCTACTAGTCCTCATCTTAAGCTAAATGCCCATCCCCTCCTCCTGCAATAAATACCGGGTATATTTTGAATATTCTTTTCTCTCACTTGTAACGCTCACAGAAAGATTTGTCAGAGAGAACGTACCCCTGATCATAAATGACCATAATTTTTCATAGGATTTCTTAAAGCACACACGAAAAAAACTATTTTCAAACTTTGAAAGTATCCATATAACTTAATATTGCTCTACTTAGTAAAAATTTGAAATTCTGTAATTCATAATAGTAGGGAGACATGTTATAAAAGTGGCTGAAGTGTACCATTCCAGCCAGACACAAAATCCACTGCTTGGGGCAGCTCCATCCCAAGAACCAGAGAAAACAGAGGGATTTGTTCTGAGAGAGTAAAGAAGATGTATGCCCAGAGAAAGTGCCTGATGGTGGGTGGTAGTATGTATCTGAAACAGGCTTTACAAATATAGCTATGACAGTAGCAGTTCCTCTTACCTATCACAAAAATACTAATAGCTGTTCTTTGTCACCTGGACCAATTTCATGTTTGCCTGGTTTTTGATTATCAGAAGCACATTTCTTACCAGAACTCTTGCTTCAGATTCCTGAGACAAATACTTCTTCAAGAAACACGTGAGTACTGTTATAAATTCTTAACTATAATTTTATTTAAAACAAGTTTAGCAGTCAAGAGTTTCTTGGCTCCCAATTCTGGATTTACTCAAACAACATGCAATAAAAAGTAACAAATATTGAACATTGTCAATTTTTATGCATGATAAAATATGATCTAAAGAAAAAGTAAATAAGGTTTTCAGAAGCTAAAGATACTTCATACGCCATTATGAAATGCCTAAAATGTCCTGGCCACCTACTCAGCTAAAACAATATATTCATGTAAGACTTGAAAACACTGAAAACTTCTTTATCACTTATACAGTTCAGAAAAAAAAAAAAAAAAGCCAGGCTTTAGCTTATTCAGTGTTTTACTGGTCAGGGTAATACAGGAATAGACTTTCTTGAACTGTGGGAACTGCATTTCTTCAGTATAAGAAAGATCATTCATGTTTGCTGCCTGTGAAATTTTCTAATGAGATCTGTACTGCTTCAAAGCAGGTGGAAAAAAGAGTCACACACTTCTCAATTTGTGTGACAGCTAAAAGTCTTCAAGGCATGGACTAAAGCAACACAGATGCCACAGTCTCTATAAGACTGTTAGGAATCTGTTACTACTCTTACATATCTGATCGCATTTCTACTCTTAGAGAAAAGGTCACTGAACCAGTAGATACAATGAAACCTTCCAGTATAAAAAGAATGAAATTAAATTGGGCTTTTTTTTTTTTTTTCTATGAATATCATGGTCTGGAGCACTACATTTTCTGTATCATTCTGCTTACTTTTTCAAAACAACTTTTATTTCTATAACTTTTCTGTTCTAGAACATACAATAAGAGTATCTTGGTAGATCAAGCATTAATTGCAGATCTAATCATAGCGTTTGTGCTTTATTATGTATAGTTTTAAATAAATTCCTTACAGAATAATATTTTTTAAATAGTTGATCTTGATATATCATGAAAATTCTAAAAATGCTTGTTTGATGTTTCTGAGTCAAGCAGTAAAAGGTGCATTTCATCTTTTACTCTAGAACACACACCCTATAAAGGAACAGTTTTAAAATATACTTTTGCAAGGCTGTTGAAAAAAATGGTATTGTCAAATAAACCTATTTGCTGCTTTGGCTAGGCAGCCAGTGTGAACAGGGTTATGCCACGTGATCAGAAATACAAAAAAATATAATAGCAGATGGGACAAATGCAAATGCATGTTTATCAAAGCAGGTTGAATCACGTTTTGTTATCAAGCACATTCAAATTGTCTTTAAACACAATTATTTTCTCTGTCAATAAACCTAGCAAATATGACCTGGGTTATTACTGTTACCAACATAATTTGCCACTGTTTTAATATACAGCATTCCCATCCAGTAAAAACAAAACAAAACAAACACTGCAAAACAAAACAAAACCCAACCAAACAAACCAACCCTTATTAAAATAATTTTGTTAGGCTACAAACTGCTGAGACCAAATTTTCAGATAAAGGCTCGAACACTATCAACCACTTTAGAGAGGATGTATTGATGCTGCCTTTGGGTATGACCAACTCTGTCCACGAGTGTGAAGAAAAAAAAATAAATCGTTATTACTACATTTTCCTATTAGAAATATTCTGCAGCTTGTTTAGACTAGTGATCCTGTAGGAGCAACATCCAATTGAATAACTGATGAAAATTTTAACGGTGTCTAGACTGGAAACTTTTCATTCTACATTCCTCAGTCTGGTTTTCTGTAAATGACACAATAAATATTTTTTCCACATTTATTTACAACACATTGCAACACTAGTCCAGTGACAAACAACCTGATGATTTCTTCTGTGGATCATTTACATGGACTGACCATTGCTAGCTCTGAGGTCAGCAAGGATGCGACGCTGGCAGCAGTTAGGAGTCGGAAGTGTTGCTGTGCTATTATGCATGATTGCTTTGGTTCTGGGCTAAGAAAATAAATTAACTTCTCACACCTATGAAATCCCCACGCCTCTGGACATAACACTGAAAAAAACCCACACAGAAGGTACTGGTTTGTGTCTTGGAAAGAGCCATTTAGCCAAGCCTGGGTTAATCTTCCTAGCAGACTAAATCAACTTGGGAACACAACACAACTAAATAACTTTTTTTCATGCAGGTGTTTCATTCAGAACCAACTCAAGCTTCTCCTCTCCTTTCCCTTCCCTTTTCCTCTCAGATTCTGCTCCGCAAAGTGTGAATCTACTGTGTGCTATTCTTTCTATTTTTTTTCTTAGAAACAAAATATGAGAGCTCAAAGTTCTAGATATTCTGCCTATGTCTACAAGCACCTTAATACCAATTCAGTTGTAGAAGAGTACCATACAATCTTACATCAAGATTTGAAAATATGTTTTGATAAACACTCTATTTCTCATCATAAGCATCAACCTTAGCTTGAATTGTATGTGCCTTTGGAGGATGCCCTGTTACTAATTTTTGTCCCTTGCTTGGATTACTGCAACGCATTACTCACAGCATTTCCTGAATCCTTTATGCTTTTCTGCAACTAGGTTCCAAAGGTTATTAGCGCTATGCTGCAGATAGCTGCGAGCACCTCTTGATCTGAGTGCCAGCTGAAAGCCTGGGTTACACAATTAGACTGGGGCTGAGTCGAAGGCAGTGGTAGGAGAGCTGCCAGCTATCCTACAACCTTTCTCCCTGCAAGGGGGATCTTTCATCAGGATCAGAGTAAGTTTGCATTTACCCAGAACAAACCGTATCACATAGACCATCACACCAGGACAGCTAATGCATCTATAGAGATGGCTTCTCCATCGGAGAGGCTATAGTTCACCTTTTCTGAGCCAGCATTAGGGCACAGAACAGAAAAAAAATTGCTTTTAGTCTCCCTCTGCTATTTGTCCCTGAGTCCCTCTGTTCTATCATACTTGGACAGACTGTGCTTTCTTCTGTAGGAGCTTGTCTTCTTGAGGTTTACATGAGCATCATCATGTTTTGGATCTTGCTGGCCTCCCAGGAAAAAAATCCAAAACACTAAAACCCCAAACCATTATGGACTGACCTTTAGGCAATCAGTATTCTATTGCTCTAAAAGAGGAGAAATGGGACGCTTTGCATCTGCTACTAAACCACTCTCAATTAGCCAACGTACTGGGGACAGAAGACGTCAGGGTCTGCTCATTTCTGTCCCCTTTTAGGTGGCATCAATTAATTGAAGTTGGTCTGTTCACCGCATTTAAGGGTCTGATTCTTCAGGTACAGTTCCTCAGAGCACAGTGATTAAAGCAAAGAGAAAAGCTGTACTGTGAAGTTGTGAAATAAACGCACAGCAGTTCCAGAAATACAGAAAGTCTGATGAACGTAGTTGTCTGTCACTGTTCACATTTTGCACACACTCCATGGTTATGGGGGAATATCTTCACAGCAAGATTTCAAAGCCCCATAACTGTTCTCTGTATAACTGTAAACATTTGTGACATTTTATAAGACAGATGAACTTTATGAAGTCTTTCAGTGGAGTTTTGTTCAGATCCCACAGCGGTTGTCCATTTGCAGTTGAAGCCAATTCCTGCATTGCTGCCATAACCAAATCCCATGCATCACCTACTGCCTTTCACAATTAATCTCTAACACATGAAAGCATTAGTAATGATTTGGGGTGCTCTATTAAAAGTAACAAGCTATTGAACAGAACCATCATTTTTAATAATTCCTTAAAAGAGTTTACAAAAAAAATCACAGAGATAAATTACTGGTTTAAGTCCGTATAGCTGTTTTTTCTTAATCACTGTAATATACAGTACATATCCAGCTAATCTTTACAAAGTAAGCGTGAAGACTGTACCACTGAATATGAAATGTCTGAAAGATGCCAGCAGCTGTCTGTAGTTAGAGGGCAATGGCCTGGATCCCCCACTGGTGCAAATTAGAGCACACAGTTTAAAGGCTTCCTTGCAGGCATTTTGTAAGATTAAGAAGCTGGTTAAGATATTGGTTTGATGGAAAAGAATCAGCATTATCTCAGTCAGAAGACAGAAAAAGCAATTTACCTGAAGAAGGTGACAAAGAACTGCACCAGATCCATGATAGTATTGTGCTGTGAGAAGGCAATCTGCAAATAAAATAGAAGTAAATTACAACATTTTCAGAGCCCACAGCTCCTTTTAGGCTAGAGCTTTACGGCTCCACGGTTGATTAGTTCCAAGTGTAATTTCAGTCTAGTGTGCACACACATGCATTTACCATAAAGTGAGATGAGCGACTAACTCCCATGTCTTTGCCTGTGTCAAAATACAAAAAATGGAATATAGTCTTTCTAAGAAATATAGTTCATAGAAATAGCCACGTAAAACTTGCTTGATATAAACAATGAAAACAACATGCGAAATATTAAGAAATCATATTGATATAAATTGTTTTCTTTATAGTCGACTGTTTCAACTATCACCATTTTCCATTTTAATAATGAGAATGAAACAAGGTTTTAGAAATTACAAAAGCTATCTTGTGCTTAAAATTCATACATTTTAAATATTTGAATTGTATAATATTAAAATTAGTGCATAGTTAATTAAAAAAAGATAAATCTGGTGCATAATAAAACAAACCGTTTCAAAGCAAGTTTCTTTAAAGACAAAGTAAAAAAATATTCTTTTAGGCTACATTTTTACAGCCTCACCAGAACACGCATTAGTTCAACTCCTTGCTATAATTTTTCACAAAGATTTAATAATTATCTCTAAGACAGCATATACACAGATGCACACCACACTTGCATGCAATAGAGCCTATAATTATTATTATAATTACTTTTTGTTAACGTCGAGAGGTACTTAATATTTAAGTTATATCTACAAATATCCTTAAGTCCTTGTCTTGTTCAGTTTTTCAGTGTGTAATTATCAAACTGAAGATACACAGAATCTTCCACTTTGAATTGCACAAAGTGTTTATCTAACTGTATTCCCATCCTTTTCAAAAAATTGTTGCTTTTAGAGATCTTTGTGCATTTAAGATCTGATGTTGACTAGTAATTACATGGAATTCCTCTGATTCCCTTTAACAGTTGGTTTGTGAACTTTTGGAATGGTAACTCATGGTACTGAAGATTTTATTTTTTTTTTAAGGGCAAAAATATAATGTAAACATTAGTATTATAATCATGTTACTGTGCCTTATGACAGCTAAACACAGCTAACCATAGCTCAGGTTACTTAAACTCTAAGGAAGTAACAGCATGGAAACAGCATCATTCCAGGAGTAAGCACAGGGGGCACCGTCATGTAAACACATCTCTGAAATGTAATTTCTGCTTTCTCTTCAGTAATAATGCACAATTGCAAGCAATGCAAACAATTCAAGGAGCTCTGGAATTCGATACAGGAAGCAGTTATTTCAAATTTCTTAGCCCAAAATATCATGAAAAACTTGATAAATGAATCAAAATATAATTTATTGCACTAGACTCCTTGAGTACTATCATCTTTCTCCTCCCCAGGCAGGAAATCTCAACGTGCCTAGATTAAGTAGATTGCTGTGTTTGGATCAGGGCAAAACCTACATCGTCAGACACTTTAATTCAGACTGCTGTCATGATGAATACTGCATCAGAATGAAAATATGGAAAAATCGAAGAGAAATTACAGAGTGGACAAAATTGTCAAAGTATCTGTTAACGCCAATGTAAATTTTATTTTACATAGAGAAGATAAAATCTGAGAAAAGATCTGAAGATCTCTTTGACCAATATAAAGTGCATTCCAAGCAAAAACAATTGTTTAAGAATAACTTGTATGAAGAAAAAAAAAAGCTTTCTATACTCAATCTTTATTTTACATGCAGGCTGGATTCCCTTCAAATAATATTTAGTATTCAAATTAACTGCTGGCTTTTCCCAAGTGTTTTTTACAAGTACCATACTTCAGGAGATGAACTAACAGAAAGAGAAAAAAACATGCCAGTTTCATCAGAGTTCACCTTTTGTGACCTCTTAAAAAGCTATTTGTTGAAGGATCATTTATATTTTCCATTATTTTGATTATTTTCATTCAAGGTGTCGACATTAATTAACAGCATCTGTTAGTCTAGAAACAACTACATTCAAGGGGCAGTCCTGCAGTCAAAACCCACAATCTGATCACAGTCACATCGGGAAAGTTTTATATCAAATTTGTCTAAGAAACTATAGTGCCTTTATTTCTCTTTTTCAACACACAGCAAACATGAAGTAGGCAGATTTACAATAATTTAATGATTTTATATGCCTATTAATGATTAAATATGATTTGCAAATCCCTAAGCACAAGATGGGATAGATTGCTTTTGCACAAAAACAGACACGAAAGAGCTGATTTTACATTTTCCACTTTCTATTAATCAAATCATCTACTTAAGACAATTGCGATTTTTTTTTGCTGGAGTTCATGTTTGCAAACCTACGGAAGAACTTCCGTCTGTAAAACTTACTTGTTTGGTTGTATGAGATATTCTTGAAAGTACTCATATTTTAGAGCAAAACCACAGTAAAATATAAAGTTCCATCCCAGAAGTAATTTCAGATTTTAATCAAACATTATCTTCTAATGATTACATTAGGTTTCATGTTTAAAAGACGAACTACAGTATTTTCTGAAGAAACAGTACCATGCATCTCAGGCTAATTTCAACACAGAATATTAACAATACATATTTTAATTACAAGTAGATTGCAAAGGAGCAAGTAAATGTATGAATCTAAGCCTGACACAAAGAACCATAATACAATCAAAAAGATTTGTTTCCGTGGGATTTTCATCTAGATATGAATGTTACCATCTTTTTTCTTGTGCCTGCATAGACAAGGGACAGGTCAAGGAAAATTCTTTCAAGCCCAGGGCTTCCCTTTGGACTTAAAGATACTGGAGGTGAATATCTCTTTTGTTATTTTGTATCATGACTAAGCATGATACACCGTTTCACCAAAACAAGCCTACAGATCCCACAAATATTATCTCCACCTGCTCTTACAAATGAAGATCAAGATAAATAGCATCTCCATCATTTCCTATGGAATGGTATCATCAACTGCCATGTGGAAAATAATTTTCTGTGGCAAAGGATAGCCTCTATGACTGAGCACAGAATTTCCAGCATGGAACTATTTCCCTTGAAAGAGGAGCAAACACCTCCTCTTTACACAGCTTAACACTGAAAAAGGGAAGTAGGATTACTTATTGTACTTTAAAACATTACTTGAAATCCGGTTTCAGGTGCAGATGCTAATTCTCTCATTCACCAGCATTAGATTTCTAAAAGAGAATTTGGGACTGACATCAATATGGCAGCTACAGATACAGCTATAGATGCAGATACATTTCAGCAACTGTCCATGATCTATGCTTCTTTTCAAAGGCAAGCTTATAGACAGCTATCTGTCATAAATGTTATCAAATAGTTTTCCCACCTTCACAGAAACCACTAGAATATTTCTTATCAACTACGACAGCTGAAGTTCTTTTCCCTGCTTGGCGAGCATTAGAAGCTTTCAGTGACTTTATGATCCAATAATGTTACAGACAAATTGTTGCTTTGCAAAATGAATAATGACAGGTTTTGCAAAAAACTAAAAAATGGATGTTTATTTTTCTTAAATATTCTGCTATTGACAGCAAAGAAAAATAAATTAATTAGAAAATTTAAGGTGAAACAGTATTTATCGTTTTCACAATAAAGACTTCAATCCAAAACTGTAGCTCAAACAAAAAAGAACCGTATTGTGAGAGCTTCAAGATGTGCAACAAAATCTTTGGTCTGATTTCATAACACTACTCAGTTTTATTTTCCTTTGAAATTGATTACAGTATCAGAAATGCCATCTGATTTGTAGCTGACCTAAAGTTTTGTCATTTCCTGCTAAAAACACTACTAACAGATGCTTATTGGATTATCAAGCTATAACGAATTTGCTGGAAGAACAACAGTACAGGACTTTGAAACTCTAGCTTTGTACTCTAGGAGGGAAAAGTCTAATCTCAACACTCAGTTCACAGAAAAACTTAGAAGTTGTTTGAGCTTTTTCTGCGTTTACAAAAAAGTAGTGAGACAAGCCGCATCAAGAATGAAATTTGTCCTATGATTACAGGATCTCTACCTTGAGAGATGTGACAAAAGATGAATTATTGTGGGGTAGTTTGGAGCGTGCTGTATAGTTGTGGAATTCCAGCTATGAGGATCTATGATAACAAGAAAGAGTTGTATGGATCAATATTTTTTCCACAAGATAAAAATAAGTGAAGTTCTTGAGCATGTAAGCTATTTTTGATGCTCAGAATACTTCAAATCAAAAAGGAAGTTGGGAAGATTACTCAGTTTAGTATATTAGATCATACAATATCTTCCTTGTGTGGAGTAGAGGGCATATGTGAGGGAGGAAGAAGAGTTGATAAGGAAGGCAAGTTGTAACGAAAGAGAGATGGGTAGTTTATAACTGTGAAACATGAAGACATAAGCATGTGCAAGGAAACTATAACGTGCCATAAAACTGATACGGCTACTAAAGCCAAAGTTTTTTGCATCCTGGTCTCAAGGTTCATCTTGTGAAAGAGTTGTGAGAATCAGGACCTAGGGGTAAGAACTGCAGTGATTTTTTAATGAAAAATGCTCTATAATTAAACTCTGAGCAATTGCTTTCAACTTGGATTTAGCTTTGAAATCTGATGCTTCTGCATCAGGCATGAAGAAGGACTTGGGTGTCTGAAAGTTTGTCTAACTTTTCCAGGTATCCAGCTGCCTTAATAAATGATACAAACTTCTATCTACAAAACTCATCTTGCCATTTTAACTTCAGGAATAGTGTTATCAGAGGGGCTTTTTCTACCAATATTTCTGCCTGGACTTTTATCTGGATGAACTAAAATGTTGAAAAAAAAAATTCTCATGTACAATCTCATAGTGCACTACGTTTCTACTCTATTACATCAAAGTAATACTAATACCCATATACAGAATAAATGTAGATACATTCTGAAATCTAGTCATAAAATCTCAAAGAAATAATTAGATTCCAGAGCAAAATGTGTTATACACATATATGTTCCAGCTCAGTCTTAAAAAATATAAAGGTACATGAAGAAAAAGCTGATGGGTGATAACTGAGCTGTGGCAATTGCTCCAACAAGCATTACTGATGTGTTTATCTTTTTTCTTTACCATGTTCAGGCCTTTGAAAAAATATGTTTTTTAAAAAACAAAAAACAAAAGAAAAAACAAAACACACAAAACTGTAAGAAAGCACTTAAGATCTTTAAATCACATGACCTAATTGAAAGACAAGGCATTGTCGCTTTTGACAAATCTTTTAAAGCAACTGAGGATTCAAAAGTCAAATATCGAGCAGAATATGCCAGAGAGCACGGCATACATGGATGTATTGCAACCAACATTTCAATGTATGGTATTTCTTTATTTTTGATGGTTTGGTTTCATGCATGATGTAGGAAATACACTTTACACTGAATAATGATGGATGGAATAGGTCTGTTGAAATAGAGACAACTTTAGAACACAGGGATTTTTCCAACCATCAAAAGTAAATGTCTGCAGGAACAGATTTTTTTTCCACTGCTCTAGATACTCCATTTCACGTTCACCTTGACTATCACATGCAGCAATAATACAGTCCTACAGAGCAATAGGTCAAGATCTGTTCCACCACAAAAACGAGACAATTTTAAAAGTCTAACTTATGGACATCTTTCATATGGAAATAGTAAATCTTGCCTCGGAATTTTGTGTTTTAGTCTGAAAACTGTAGGTGTTGAGAAGCTGCCTCTGCAATTCTAACAAAAGCAATCAAGCAAAAGGTAAAAGAAAGGGAAAATTAGGCATAACACAAGTGCACTAAATCAAAATTCCACATTTGCAGTAAACATGAACCTAGCCCATGAAATAGTTTATATATTCAAATAATGTACATAAAAAACAACTTTAATCTGTGCTTCATTTCATGACATTATCCACTAATGTAAACTTCTATCTGCTTAGGCTCTCAGCCAATGAACAAATACTGCCATTAATACAATTCTTTCATCTTCCACTGTTAATAAAGTAAGAGTGAACAAATAGGAGAAACTAAAATAAATACATGGTAAAACTTGGGTAGAAGGTCTAATTATTAGACCTGGAAGCATAATACAATAAGGTCAGACATAAGCCAAACTCAACTGCCTGGACTGCGTTGATTATGTGTACTTAAACCCTACAGAATTATTACTTCCTTCAGTATCATCAAAACTGTAATTGAATTTCTTTGGGACAAAACTATTATACACTCCCACACCGGTACTATGTATGTTCTGAAGCAAAAGATACGGATATTGACTGGACATGAAGACTAAACTCATTTTGTTGTCTATCCTCTGTTCTTGAACACTTTTTGACTGAGGCAGCTTTAGACTACAAATATAAAAGACAGCTGAGGAAAATTTTTATGTAGATGGGCACATTTTTGTGTAACATTTTTATCAGGAAAAATGGGAAAGATTAAATACTGTGATAGATTGGAGAAAGGATGTTAGAAAATGTAGATAGTAAACCTGAAAATGTATTATGTATCTGTTATATGAAGTGCAGCTTAAATACTGTGCAGAAACATGACTGCAGAGACCCAAGTATAAACTATTTTAAAGACATTATTATGTACTATTTAGTAATTGGATGGAAAAAAACTATGGATATCTTTAAACTCAGTAAATTCATAATTACTCAATAATCAGTAATTACATAACAAATTATCAGTTACTCTGATTTTTTGCTTAAATATAACTACAATTATCTGGGTCTTTTTCAGAGACGGCAAAAAATGGTAATGACTGTTCTTCCACATTGGACTTCGAATATGGAAAGTGATCTGCACCAGTGAAAGATGGATGGTAGGAAACTGTTGTTTTCCCAATGTAAATATTGAATAGGGAAAGCACAAAATGTATTTTCTATTCCTTTGGAAAAGAAAAATTCCAAGAGAACATGGTAAGAAAAGAGCAAATTTACCAACAAAGAATCCAAATTATTTCTAAGTTAGAGAATTAAACAGTGACATAGAGGCTAAAAATGCCATACATTTATTCTATATATTGGCTTCCTTAGAACTTGAAAAAGAAATTTTAAAGAAAATTTATCTGAATTTTGCCACGTGGAACATGGCAAATCTAGTCAAATGTGTGAAGCTAGTCAAAATTAGTCAGCTAGTTTATAATAATCAGCAGAGATAGGAAGGCACTTCATAGGTGAGTGACTCTAAAATAGATGTGGGACTCAACGTGGAATGAATTACCCTACTGGAGCTGCCACTTCTCTCTGCTAACTACACAGGGAGTGTGTGATTAGTTTAGACTATATAATGTCAAGCTTCAAAAATAAACAATGTTTGGTGAGATAAATTTCTCCCATAATTTTAAGTACTCATTGGTTATTTCTACAAAAATAACATAATGCTGAAATAGGATAAAGAAATACTTCTTGCTGGGATGAAATGATCAGAGAAGCAATATGGAGCTAAGTGCCTGCTGGCAGAATCTTACTGCTTTCTACTGTGTTGATGCCACTAAAGAATTTAGTCTAATGTCAACAAACAGTCCTCCCAGATGATGAGAAATAGTGACAGCAAAACTTTCATACTGATAACATAAACAGAAATGAAAGATAACTTGAAGAAAATCAGACTCAGAATCACAGCCTTCACATCAGGATTGGATTAACAGTTTCCATAGATTATCTCCGCACATTAAAGTCCAGCCTCTCATGATGGCATACACTAGATTATCTAAATACCACCCCATTTCTTTCTCAAGCAATGTAATAATTACAGGATATTATTTCCACTATTCAGAGTCATGAGAGGCTGAATAACAATCTATGTTTGTATTCAAGTGAGATGAAAGACATTCTTAAAGCAGGTTTTTACAGCTGAGCTTTTCCTACCTTGCACTTTCCCATTAAATTCAATATGCATACACTGCTCTTTCACTGCTTTATTTAATTTTGTGTTTGACTACACATATGAGCGAATGCATACCACACAGAGAAACTCTCAGTTAATAACCTCCAAGAAGTGAAGGAGAAAATCTGGGGGAGGGGAAATGGTTATCTAATGTACAGTTTAATTCAGCATGCAAAATATCTTCATAATGATTAATACAGACATTATTAAGAAATCGAAATATTGAGTATTGAAGTCAATGAGTGAATGAAAAAAAAATAAAAAGCATAGACAAGGGAGAAACATGTTTCAAAACTAAATTGAAAACAGTATGAAAAGTAATTGACACAAAGACCAGAAAGTTATTTCAGACATAAATGTTTGCAGGATTGAGTACTACAAACTGAGTGTGAAACAGCAGATTCCTAGACAACATCTTCCGAAACTCTGGGTTTCAAAAGCCTGGCTAGATTAAATGTAGAATCCAATTTTGTCACTTGCTAGAACTGGATTTATCTCTCTCTCCTCAGCTTTTTTGTTATGACTTCTTACGACATCTTATTACGACTTGATAAATTAAAGAGTCGCCCACTAGGAAAGCTGCACCTCTTATGGAGGACGCTCTTATGTGTTAGCGTAACAGAGTCATCGAAATGTTGCTTGGAAAAAACATCTCAAGATCACGTTGTTCTGCTTCCCACTCAAAGCCAGGCTACTGTCAACACCAGATCAGGTCAACAGTGTCTTTTTCCAGGCAAATTTTGAAAACCTCCAAGGATGGACATTCCACAGCCACTCTGGGTAACATGTTTCAATGCAGCATTGCTAACATAATGATTTTTTTCTAATGTTCATCTGAATCTTCCAAGGTGCAGCTTGTGACCACTTCCCCTTGTTTTACCACCTGCTATTACAGAAGAATTTAGTTTAGTCATCTCTGTAACTCCCTCACAAGTAACTGTAGTCTACTATTGGATGTGCTCTTTGCAGACTGAACAGGCCCAAGCTCCACAGCCTCAACCTACCTTGTGTGCTTCAGGCCCCTAAAATTCTTTGCGATGTTTCTCCTGGATCCCCTCAGCTTCTCAATACCCTTTCTGAACTGGGACACCAAAAATTGAAGTCTCATTCCACACTCAGCCTGCCCAGAGCTGAGTAGAAGGGAATAATTTTCTCTTAATGAGACTCCATACTTGGGTATTGCCTGAAGTGGAATGAGAGCATACTGTTGGCTAATATTCAAGTTGACGTTAGGTAATTCTACCCTGGTTAGGGCTCTGTACTACTTCTCAGACTTCACGAGGTTTCTGTTGGCCCAGTCCTCAAATTTTCTAAGGTTGTCCTGAACCAAAACTCTACTGTTTGCCATATCAAACCCTCTCCCTGTCAACATCAAGCCCTCTTGGTCTTCTGATAAAGAAAACACATTTAACATTGACATTTTTCTAAGTAAAACAGATTCTTGATCTCTTTCAGATCCTTGATACATCTCATCTTTCCTTTTTTTCTTTCTTTTTTCTTTTTTTTTTTTTTTTTTTTTTTTTTTTTTTTTTTTAATCTGTAGAAGCTGGTACAAATACCAGTCACACTAAGGATAAAACAATGACAACTGCATGCTCCTCTTCAATCCTCTAAAAAAATTCCATGGTCCTCTGACCTAGAGTGCTATCCTTACAATTCACGTTCAAATAAGCATGCGTCCAAGTCCTTTTCTGATTCACTCCTATTCAAAAAACAGTCTCCATTCTGGCAATGTAATTTAGATTTTTTTCCTGTCAAACCTAAATTAGCTCAAGCACAGGTTGGTGATATTGCATCTAAAGTGTGTGAGAAACTACCTGGCTGCTGCACAGCAATACCTTCATTCTCATCTAGTGTAGCATGATTGATGGGACTGCAAAACATCAGGGATACTTGCCCATAACAGAGAATCTTAGTCAAACAACTGGCAGATAGGCTCTAAAATACCATAATATGTCAAAACTGCAAATTATATTTATTCAAAAAATAAACATAGGAAATCTCCAACTTTATACATTGTTTAGGATTCTACACAAACCAGGTGCCCACACAGATTCATTTCACTCCTCAAAGTGCCGTATATTTCTGAGGAAAAATGGTTCAATAAAAAATATTGCATTAAAAAAATAGTAACATGACTCTCATTTAACAGCAAAACTAAAATGCTATCTCTTCTGTTTTCAAAAAAGACTCTAAAAGATACCTCCTCAAATGCAAAAGACCCATATGATCTTTTCATCAATGTCAAAACAGAATTAGTGGTGCAAGTTTAAATCTGCTGGCGCTGGCACATAACTATTATATTGCTCTGTCCAACTGTGGCTAAGAGCAGAGTTGATGAAGCAATTTGGATTTCTTCCAGGGTTCTTATATCCAGGAAAATGCCTAGCCACTATCACTGAACAGCTAATTTTTAAGTCACGTGTCTAATTATTGACACTATGGGATGGCTATTTGAAAATATCTATTTTGTAGAATTCACGTAGATTGATAAAAGAAAAACTACCTGGAAGATGAAGTCAGAATCACAGAGTCAGTGCTACTGTGTCAGGGTATACTTAACTTTACGAAGTTGTCTGATGAATCTAAGAACATCTCACTAAGGTGAAGGGGTCACTTCACAGCAGTCATTGTATGGTGCAGAGGGCGGCTCAGAACTCTTACCAACATGAACAGTTAAAAAAACCCAATCTCTGAAATTCAAGAAATACAAAGTTCTACAACACAGCAGTCAGTACTGCAAGATCTCAGCTCTCTCTAGTGAACCTCGGACACAGCCCTGCAGGCACAGCTAGAAAAGCCACCATATCTTAAGTTGGGCAAATATTTCTGTATACATCAGTAATGCCTGACTTGCACTAAGCCACTTCACCTCCACTTGACACACCAACCTGAAACCACCTCTTCACTGAGCCTTGATGCTGGGAATCCTTCTGCAACATCATGTGTACCCACCACCATCCCGCCACACAGCATGTGTCGACCCAGAACAACAAGAATAGGCTGTTGTGCTCCTTAGATTGCACAGTCCACAAAAGTTAGCATTGAAGGAAATAATCTACATCTTCTGAATGGAAATGCTCACAGACTGGGCACAAGCAACCTGTGGAAAGGGAATGAAAGGGAAAACATAATTCCGCAGAACACAAAATGTCTCACAAAATGGCACGCTTAGGTAGTCATTCCCTTATCTATTACAATACGCCTGGGCTGGAAATACAATTACATTAAATCCCCCACTTGCTACAGGAGGAAATGAAGAGGTTGGGGATAAGGCTGCAGACATCTTAACTCTGCTAAAGCTGCATATCTTCCTCTTCTGATACAAGCAAGGGGTATTGGAGGTTGTGGAAGGATACACAAGTGTCAAAATGTTATACTCACTTGAACTTGTAGGCCGTTAATAACCTTGAACTTGGCTGTACTAAAATGCACACTGTTCAAAGAAGTTTAATTTACAAAGCTATCCAGACCACTTAGCAGAACTGACCTTTTATTATTTATCAATATGTAATTTGTTAACTGTTGTGGACTATTAAAGAAAATAAAATTCAAAAGTAATCAGATCAAATTAGAAAACAAGAAGAGCTTCTCAGGGACAGGGAACTCCCTTAAGCGTGGTCATAGAGCAACTGATTCTGGCTTTTCATCTTTAATGACTGGATTTCAGTTTTACTGTTGAGTGAGTAGACTGGAGTTCGGAAGCAACATTTCTGTATAGAAATCTAAAGTGGTACTGTACCACACCAAATGTATTTAAAGAGTATTTGAAATTCAAGTTAAAATGTCTGAAGGAATTCAAAGTATGCATTGAACTATTCTGTTTTTAAAGAGGCTAATAGCAGTCCTGCTTCTGCAAAATGTCACGTTTAAACCTAAACCCAAAAATATAATCTTATATTATGAAGAGTGAATTAGTTGTTTGTGCGAGTGTCAGTTCCAAAAAATGGACCCTGATTTTATACTAATTAAAAAAATATCAGATAGATGTGCAAGGAGATACATCTACATCATACCATTAATCTGGCAAGCACAAACCTAACACCCTGGAAAACACTACATTGCTCAAATTACCAGTGTTCAGATTTCAATCCTTCAGGCACCTAATACAAAATCATAATTACTGATTACAGAAATTAGAAAATAATCATTTTTGACGGGTATTTCATATGAAGTAAGGAATAAATGATTTGAGAACTGACATTATTTTTTTCCTCCATTTTTAAAGTAACTCAATTTTCTTTAGACATGAATTAGAAATGGGATTACTCGAAACAAGCCAAGTAAATATTAATATTGCAGTATCTGGGAACTGAAATATCAGCTGAAAAAAAACTGTTTTTTATTTCTTAAAAAGAGTGATTTTTAAACACAACTCTTCGTATATATAGCATTCATTGGGGATTTATCAGTACACAGAAATTGCACCCCCACAGAAAAGCAGAATTCTCATATTCTGAAGTTTATAAACATGAAAAAAGTCCTATTTTCTTTCCTGCATGGAAGATATTTTTCACTTTTCCTGGAGAACAACAGCAACAAAAAAAAATCTACACTGAACTCTTTGAATGACTGTAGAACTTAATATGATGGCTATGGCATTTAAAGTTCATGCCTATGTGTATGTGTAGAAAAACATATAACAGACAGGGAAAATGTCCTGCTAAAATGTATAAGGTTTTTTTCAAAATCTGCTCAGTCTTTATCTTCTTAAATATAAGGTAGAGCTGGTTTTGCCATACAATTTACTAGTTAACCCACTGCTTAGTCTC
Organism: Ibidorhyncha struthersii; assembly: GCA_013398815.1. Lineage (NCBI taxonomy): Eukaryota > Metazoa > Chordata > Aves > Charadriiformes > Charadriidae > Ibidorhyncha > Ibidorhyncha struthersii. The sequence goes on along the minus strand of VZSZ01005130.1, from coordinate 262,734 downwards.
CAGTCTAATAAAAATGATAATAAAATTTTTATAGGGCTACAAAAGCTGAATTTTTTAAATTTATGCAACGTTTTGTTCATTTTAGAAATCAAATACTTGGTTAGAAAAGGGAAAACATGCACTGAATTTTGCATAAAGATCATGCCATTCACAATAATGTGCGTAAAACTCATTGGTGAGATGCCAAGAAAAGGGCAAAGCATTTTCTTAAACATGAAGAGGGTAATTTCCCAAAGTTTATTGTTATAAATGTAGAGCATGCTATAAAGCTGTTGGAACTGTGGAATAAAAATTTTGTATTTGCAGTAGCACTTTTCTTGATTACTGTGGATTAGCATATTTATGAGGTTACTCAGCCTCAGGTTTAAACCCACAAATCAAAGGTTTATATCAGCATGGGTAATGGATTACACAGAAGTCTATGGCCTCCAATATCCCAAAGGTATCTGTCTTTCAGAAGATTTATGTATATAATACCACTTTGTAGAAATTAAATTTTCTGATCTTTTCCGTGGTGCTTGGTGATTCCTCTCTCTAATGTGTAAAAGAACAAAAAAGAAGCATTCACATTCAGCAGAGAAATTCATTGATGTATCTTCTCATTCCCCTCCTCACCTATTGATAAGGCCATGAAAGACAGAGGCTTTATTTCCTTGATGTAAATAGCACTACTACAATGAGAGGAGAAGTCATTGTGAGCATATTTGATTCAATTAAACTTCTGAAAAGAGGAAGGAATCTGTATTCCAGCAGCTCTTCAGAGAACAAATGCTTGAATTTTGCTCATCCTATAAACAAAACTATCATAGAATAAACCTAGAATTAAAAAAAAAAAATAGTCTCACTTTTTTCTCCAGACGTGAATGCTGACTATATTACTATTAATGGTAAATACCTACTGACTTCTCCAGAAGTCCAGGAAGACCAAGATGCCACAGCAGAATGCTAAGACAAGAAATTGAAATGCCTCTTCCTGCCTCTCATGAAAGACTGTAACTAGCTCAAAGATAAGGCAGGAAGGTAGCTCATGCAGAATGGCTTTTTCAAGATTCTGGGAACCCAACTGAAACTTTTATTATCATTGTGAAATGATGATAAAAGACAAATGAAGACACAGAAACCTCATTAAACTCTACAGAGAAAATGTCCATCAGCTTTATTATTATTTCATTTTGTTACTGAAGATCCACATCTTCAGTAGAAGAGAAATGGAGGTATGGAAAGAAGGGTATGGGAGTCAGTTACATGTGTGTGCATGCGAGTGAAGCCAAGAGGACACATACTAACTGACATAATTTAGAATATCCAACCTAAAAAGATATGATGGAAAAATAAAACTGATTGAGCTTTCTATATTGTATGTATATTCCACTGAAGAAAAAGTGTGTGGGTTTGCACGTAAGGGATGGTGTCCACAAGGACAAAACTATTCTAACAAATCTGCTGCTGAAAGAACAGATCGCACTAATGTGAAAATACTAAATGCTTCAAATAAAGTGGATGTAGTTAACTGACCTAAAAAACCCTCAGCATACTAAGAAGGAAAATATATAACGTGTAAGGAAGAAAATGAGTTTAATGTTCTTCCTTGAAGAGGTGATCAAAATCCAGAAAGTGACAACCGAGACTTTTACAAGATAAAATGAAAATTAAATGAGGATTAACAGAACACATTGTGATCCAGTTTTGTTATGTTAATTTTACTCTTTCATTTAATTTTTATCCCTCATTTCAAACTCCTATTATATTGCAAGCTATAATAAATGTGAAAAAAAAATTAAAGAAAACTGACAGCTCTAGATTTTACTCAATCTCATAATACATTCTGTAGAGTCAGGGTGATATATTGTTGGTATATCATATATCATACCATTGACTGATATGCTGTCAGAGCCAGGAAAGCACTTGTAAAAGACGCAGAAAAATGTGTAATGCTAGTAAGCAGGAATATTTGATATCATATTTTGTTAATAACTTACAGTAATTAGGTGGGGAAAGCTGGAGGAATAGCTGGGTTTCAGACAGATTCAAAGTGATGTAAATCAAAGAGAAGAGCAGGACCTGCTCAACTGAAACCGATTTCCAAGAAACCCAGTTGGCCGTGCTAGCGTTTTGGCAAGAGGCAATGAACTACACTGATAGGTACTGGCAACAGTCATTTCCATGAAACAACGTTTGTAACAAAAGCTCTATAACTGAAATATAGAAATGACAGCGCAATTTATGAGACGTATCACCTAGAACTGTGATCTCGAAGGATACCTGCAAAGTTCAGAATGGTCTGTTCCCACCTCATGGACAAACGGCAAGGCGCTTCATTCACATCCACTTTAATTCATAAAGGCTTTAGTCGTTTAGAAGAAAAAGTAATATTTAAAGTTGTCAGCACTGAGAGTACTTTTTATTCTCACTTTTTAAAAATTGTATTTCTAAGTATATCTTCCAGAAGTTCTAATTGTTTAATTAGGCATGTGCAAATGAAAAGTAACCATTCGGGTGTTCAACAGCTTTAACAAAATCCAAATCCAAAGAAAATAAGCACACTTTTTCTGCCAGAGCACTTTATGCTTTCAGAGAGCAAAGGAAAATGCTTTTCAGGAGCCCTGCATAATAATAATGCTGGCGTGAACTCTGTTGAGACATAGGTAAATGCCTTTGCCTTTCTCATGTTGAATACTTCATACCACCTTAAGGCAGAAATATATAAGATCTGCTTTTGGGGGTACTTCAGCTATCTAGATTCTTTTCATTTGAGTAGGAGGAGAGAGTGTCTGCAGAGCAGAATTTGATCCCAAATTAATGAATAACATCTTCTGAACAAAACAAGTATATGAGTCAGGGCAAAGATCCTGCATGAAAAAAACATTCAGAAAGACAATGAATTCAGTTTGTTACACAGACATGTACTTTGGAATTCTGAAACACCTCATTTGCTGTACCGAATCTATATGGCAAGGAAGTTAGGTGATAAGTAAGAAACCTATTTGGAAGAGTAAGTCAAGTAAAGTTTGGGTATCTTCCAGCCTTCCTCTATGCTTCAGTAAAATAATATCTACTTTCAACTAGGGACGTGTTTCAAAAGGGCAATACGGTAATTTTCTAGGAAATCCTTTAACAAAACTTTGTTTTCTAAGAATCAAAGCAACATTCTGTAGCTCTGCCTGTCCTGCATGAACAGCTTTGGACTCAAAGACTGATTTTAAACACACTGCACAGAAGATTAAGGGTCTTAAAAATTCAGTGCCTACCAGTTTTTTAACAAGAGTACAAGAGAGATGGTCTTAAATATACCAACTGAAGGAGACACCTACACAAACGCACACATTATCAGACATCACAGAAGCAAATGGAAGAAACTACTTATTAAAGCACCAATTATTCACATTAATTTTAGACAAAATGTCAGGACAAAGTATCAGGTTTTCTGCAGAAAACTAGAAAACCTGAGGTTGCTGCTTGCTCCCATAGCTACTAGTTTCAACAAGGTTGTTATTGGCTGAGCTGGCCCCCAAAAAATGTAAAACACTTGGTTACTACAGCCTTTGTAGGGAAAAATTACTTTTCTAAAATAAGAAAATAAAACAAAGTTTTTGCTTAAAAAAAAATGAAGTGAAAACTTGGTTTAACCTTGACACATTTTCCTGGAAAGATTTAGAAATAAAAAAAAGCAAATTTTCCCCTGAAGTTTTCCTACAAAATCACCGTATTTGACAAACTCCAATTACTGCACTTTATAAGCCTGAGCAGGCTTTTGTAAGAGTGGTATTGAGCAGGGCACAGAAGAACAAATATTAACAATGCTGTCCCCAAAGAGAAGAATACCTTAAAAGACAATCCAGACTATCTGGCTTCAAGCGCAGGAAGGTGTTGAAAAATAAAGTTAAGAAATTAAAATCGCAAAGTTTCGTCCCTGCAGGGTGAACTTTCTCACATACAGATTTTAAAGGCATCTTTCTTGCCAACAGCCATATGCAACAGGTATCCTCAGAGTATTCCAGGAAAGATTTTCAGTATGCTTTCTGGGACAAAAATACTGCAGAAAGTTATCTTCAACTAAATACACTGACTGCACTCAAAAACAAGGGTTGTTTTTCCCCACCAATGGTTACAGAAAGTCCCAAGACCATTCCATTATACCCTACACTTGTTTGTCCAAATGAGAACTTACTCATGGTTTTCACTGAGATGTGAACATACTTACAAAAAAATAGAGATTTTATATATTTTTATTTCTGAAAACTAACGCTTAATTGTTTTCTAGCTGCAAGTGAGTTTGTTTTGTAATTATTTTATGCATCTGTAGAGGGCTTAATGCTGATTTATGTTGTTTACTGAAATCTTGACTTAGCCTGCTGGGAAACAGTTCAACAAAAATAAACCATGTGACCTTATTCAAACGTTACAGGGGATTTTCACAAATGAGATGTTTTATACAGCAACATTCTGTCAGTACAAATACATTCTCAATAATAATTTAAAAAAATGGTAAGTTACAGTTTTTTATATACCAATTGCCTTTTTAAACCTAAACCTAAATCAGAACAAACTGAAATACGGGATATTTCATTTAAACAAAAGAAAATTTTTTACTGCAAGGATGATCAAAGACAGGAACAGGCTGCTCAGATAGGTTGGGTATTGATTCTTCACCCTTGGAGATATTCAAAACCTGACTGGACAAAGCCCTGGACAACTTGCTTTAGCTGACCTTGCTTTGAGGGGTCAGACAACCTCCAGATAGTACTTTCCAACAACAGTCATTCTGTGATTAGGCATGATTATTTCCCTCCTCACGGGCTGTTAGTATGGGTTATTAGGCCCCTGTGCCAATAACAGGAGACAAGACAGAAAAAGGATTTCTGAGAGATTTAATTTTCTCTCCATTCTTCCAAAGCTGACAAGTGCAGAGACATCCACATTAAATGTATTAATTTAAAACAACAAATGCTATCTAATCCAAACCAAACAACTTTTCCCACGTATTTCACCAAAGACACCTATGTTTTTGATTAATGTCAAAGCAGTTTCATAAAATAAGGGACATCTTGTGAATGTCTATTGATATCACCAAAAAAAAAGAAGGTACCAACTGATATTTTGATAGAAACAGATTGATCATTTGAAGTTTGTTATATCAAAAGTTCCTGAAAGAAATGCCCTGATTCTGGTAAAGACAACAAATGTTTAACACTACAATGTAATCTGATATATATTTACGGCAACGTGCTATTGCAGAAGCACCAGTATAATGCTGATAGTTTGCAAAGAGCACTTCTATGCTTTTTCATTATTTGTCTGAAGAACTGCACTGTGAAGTGATTATCTACACAATGACTCAATCTTTGTACAATACCATTCATTTAATTTTAACCTATCTAAAGAGTTAAAATTGTTTTTCCTAATAGACAAGCTGGAAAGCTGATCACATTTTATGAAAATTAATTGAGCCCACAAACCTGATGGCAGCCTTTTGGCCCCTTTTGCTGTTCCTTGATTAGGGATTTATTAAACTGCTTATTATTAAACTGTTGTAATTTAGAACATTTATAACAACTGTGTGCAGTAATTGAATGTCCTTTACATGAATTAGGTGAATGCGATGGCAGGTCTAATTTTACATCGAGAAAAGTTAGAACGTTCAAATTTATGTGATATTGGAAAACAGGAATGTAGAGAACAGACCGGGGCGATCATATCTCATTTCCCGCAGTGGAAGGCATTCCATCATGATGGTTAGTTTACCAAGGTATAGAGAACACTCAAGACTCATGCTGTAACAGACACAAGCTGCATTTGCTGGTATTCAAAACAAAGTCTTTCATGGGAATAAAAAACCCCAGTAATTGAAGAGGGAAGGAGGGAAGATACCTGACAGATATCCTCAGAGATATTAAAAATCAATCTGGACGTGGTCCTGGGCAACCTGTTCCAGCTAAGCCTGCTTGAGAAGGGGGATTGGACAAGATGACCTCCAGAGGTCCCTTCCAACCTCAACTACTGTGTGATTCTGAGATGCCAATAAAATTACGAGACGAGCTGGAGTTGCTGTTCTAAGCTTATCTTTCCCTATCTTGATTCTTGGTATGCATAAAATCTTAACTACAGTATTAAAATTCTTTGCACTTAATTTAGAAACTCGATAGCTGCAAAATTCAATACAGAGTGGTAATGAAAAATAATATAAATTGATATATGCTATGCACATATGCACATGGGTTGCTTGAAATGTCCCAGATATCAATATCTGTACAAGTGGATCTACCAGAAAATCTATTAATAAGGCTGTGGCCAGCATAAACTTTCATAAAGCTACTACATTAGAATCAAAAAAAAAAAGGAGTCGAAGATAAAATGCAATGGCAGTCACCAGCATGTTCTTCATGTGAGTCACAACCATGAAACTTTAAACCATCTGATTTGTACATCTAATCCCTGGTGATTTATAGTTCTTACACTCAATCAAGTTTAGAAGTTTAATACAGCACAGGAAAAAAAAAAAACAAACCTTTACATGTCAGCATTTCTACTGTACCAGACTTAGCTAAAATTTCCCTTTACTAAAACCAGGAGTCTTAACTTCATCGTCATCAGTATTTGAAAATGTCTTGTGCCTGTTCAAAGACTGGATAGAAAAAATAGCATACAGCATGTACAGATTAAGATAAAGAATGACTACAGAAAAAAGCAGAAGAGGTAACACACTACGTCTGCCTTCTGTTAAGAGTTTTCAAAGGTACACACAGAAACACATATTCTCTTTTCAAAGAAAAAATATTTATGAATTATAGTCAAATTAAAACAGAAGGGAAATCTGTATATGGTATATCAGCATACCAGAAATATAATAATTTTCAGACCAGACCTAGAATTTCATTTTTATGGCAAGAAAGTCTCACATAGCTTATATACTCATACATATAGAATGCAAAGCATCTAGAACTACGTTTTATTTCTCAGAATGAACACTAGAAATGAGAAATCCTAAAAAAATCTAATTTGCTTCTGTTATTCTTTTTCCTTTTTTAAATTTATATTGTAAAATATCTGAACCACGATTGCCTTATCCTTCCATGGCAGCTCAGAATCTTGCCCTTTGGTACTCTGGTGTTTTAAATATGTATTGACTTTCAATTTCCAACAATGCTTATATACAACAATAAGCCATAGGCATTAAAGCTTTAAAACACTTAAAATTAATCTTTTAAAAAAAAAGCTTATTCATTCTTAATTGATACACTTCCAACCTTTGTCTTAAAAAAAAAACAACCCAGAAAAATATAATTTATCTATTCTGGTTAATGTCCTTCCAAAATTAACTAACTCAAGTGAGAGATTTTAAGTATTCTGAAAATAAAGATTAATGGATGCATTACCAATAAATCTTTGCATATCTTTTCAGTCAAAACTATAGGAAATGCAAACTGCTGCTCTGCTGTAATCTTTATGCTCTTTGTTTATTTTTGAATAATTTATTAACTTTTTATTTATCATGTAAAAAAAAAATCTTAATGCCAGGATGAACACATCTCAATATTGAATTACATCTCTAATATAAAAACTTCTGATGCCACCTTCTTATCAAAGGAAGAATTTCTCCTTATTTTCCTTTGTATCTTATCTACTGAAATTCTATCTAAAAATTTTAGTGACTCCTCAAAGTCTCAAATATTCATTGTGCTATAATTTAACAGCCTGAAAGGAATCAAAGATACCAGAACTCAACTGCAATTTTGGGTCAACTCCTTGTTTATTGAACATTGATAGGTTTTGATCTGTTTCCTAGGCGAAGTCATTATACCAGTATTCCATCTGCCACACCTGTTAAAGACGTTTTTGGAAGGTAAAATTCTGACTAAAGTGAAAGGAAAGTTACAGCACTCTAATCAAACCAAAATCTTATTAATTTCCCATAATTCTTTCAACACAATTTATCACAACTTTTTTTTTTTAAATTTAAACCCCAAATCGCCTGACAAATTTCAAGATCAAATATTTAAGCAACAATTCATCTATTCTTTGGGATAGGTAACTTCAAAGAGATAAGAAGATGATCTTAAATTTTATTCAAAAGAGTTGTAATAAAATTGCACACCACATTCCTTAAAAACACCAAAACCTGATGAAACTCTTATTTCTTGTGAAATAAGTGATATATATTCCCAGTTCCATATTTTTACCCTACTCACCTGAGCTTATTTGCTGCATTTTATGTTATATCTTGAATTTTAAAAGCTGATAACTGTGAATTGTGACCAATTACTGTTAATCTGCGTGTGTCTTTATATGAACCTCCAAATTCCAATTTACTGAGTACCATAGAGAGAGTAAATTAGTACACTCACACTGCACTTTCAAGAGGAGAGAGAACAAGCTCTGGATCACCAGATAGGAGACAGAAAAAAACTTAGGGAGTGGTATTGACTTGAAGATGCTGAGAGTGAAACGCTATGGAATGGACATTCGCTGGCAGCTTCAGAAGAGGAGAACCAGAAGACAAGATTCTGTACTGAGAAAGGACAAGCTATGATGTAAATGGACTTATCAAAAAATGTTGCTAGCGTGTTGAGGAAGCCAGGGGGTTTAGGGTCTGTGGTACGAGTGTTTGTTTGGCCACAGACCTCACTACTTGGAGTTCATCCATAGTCAAGACTGATCTACTGAAGAATAGAAAATCTCTCAGAAACCTTTACTTCACTGTATTTGACTGTCCTAAAAACACTGATTGCCTGAGGAGATGTGCTATCAGAGGCAAAGCCTGAGTTCAAAGATGAAGCTGCAGTCTGTAAGGCAGATCAACAATTAGAAACTGAGGCTAGAGTTAAAAACTTGAGGTCCAGAACAGTCAGAAATTGACTTTTTGAACCTGTGGTTTGTATAATCTCCAATGCACTAGCAGCACTATCAGACTGGAAGAACCAGAAACTGCATCAGACTGGCCAAGAGCAGACCTTTCATCCATCTGTTTGGGAGTAAAAGTCACACTTGATGGGTCAAGAAACACCTTATACCTCAGTACCTGTTTCAGATGCAAAATTGCTGGGTTTAGATTTCAATTAAACGTCTAAAGGAGAATCTCACTGTTTTATAAAGAATAAAGATAATAGCTACATAAATGTTACAATATTTAACTTGTTGAAAGAGAAATTACACTTTTTTTTTTAAAGTCTGTTCCAATGCTGCACTTAGATGTCATATAACAGAGCTTGGTTTAAAATATAAGTATCCATAAAAAGGTGATATGATAATATCTTGTGCTAATGGTGCCATTATCAAGCTATAAAATGATGCCATTATTTTGCCCAACTGTGTGGCTTCATGCCCAAGGCCGTTGTTCCAGCTGGGAAGAACAACTCACAGTAATATGGCATATTATGAAATTTCCCTAAATACGTAAGAGGTTTCATAAATGGAGTGCATTTATGCAAGCCACGCTATTATGTAATAAAACAGTCTCCTGATTTATATCTGAGAGTAGGAAATCATGTCAAACCATCCCTTCCTAAGATTCCAAAAAATAAAATATACATTTTGAAGGCTAAGTAAAATGGAAAAAAAGTTGGTATGGACCTCACCCTCAAATACCTGTTAGAACAATAATTTCCCACACATTCTGCAAGGAAGCCAGCTGCCAGAATTTAGGGTGATAAACCGTAAACAAGTCAGTGGTCAAAAGCTAAAAATTCCTTAAAGCTCACAAGACAGAGTCTAATGCATATAAAACAGTGATTATAAATACAGCTAAATATGACATCTGCAACATTTCTGCTACATCTTGAATCTTGTTTTACATACACAAACCATAACACACCTCTTTCTTTGAGCACTCTTGAGAGTCATTGAGTCCCAACTTTATCTCTCAAGTTCAAGAAAAGATGACCTTGAAGACCTGTATTGGCATCTTAACACATTCATTATTAACATCTGGCCAGTTACTAGTTTTGTACTTAGAATGATCATTAGCAAAAGTACACTCCTCTTCACGCTCACAAATGGAAACTGCAAAGGAAAGAATAATTCTTGGCATCATTCCCATATAAGAAGCAAATCTAAATTATGACATCAGTTGCAGACTGACTCAATAGTAAATTACCAAATCCAATTTACTCAGGACCTCATAATTTTGTTTCAATCTAATTTAATTCAATTTTAGCTGTGATATATAAATGTTGATTAGTAGACTATTGCATAAGAATATAAAGTACTTAAGTTTCTTAAGTTACTACTGTTTAAGAGACAGTAGGATTTTGTTCTTTCAAAGACAGAACTGAATGGTATCAGGATCCATAAAACCAAATGTTAATAAAATTAAATCTGGAATCCATGTCAATTAACCTTACAGCATAATTTTCTAGCATGCAGGAAACATATCTTCATTTGCAAACAAACTGAGCTACAAATGCACTCCATATTTTATGCAATGGGCCACACTGACATGGGTTTATCCTTATGAAAGATACAGCTATGACCACTGTTCTTCAAAAATGCAGTACGCTAATGTTTGAAATTTAGATTTTTTTATTGTGTGGCCATAAAATATACTTTCAAACTTAATTCAAACAAAATATTTGATGTATTTTACTTTTTTTATCAAAGGAAAATTTTAAATGAATAAAAGAATCTTTCAAGTGGTTAGAAAATAGAGGAGAGTTTTGAAATAAAATAAACCAGTGGTCCAAAGCCACAACTGAGTTTTTGTAGCCAACCTCCTGGGAAGATTAATTTACAAAAGCTTTTTCAACAACCTTTTTCAGATAATGACAAATATATAAAAATTACTCTCAGCTCTAAATTTATCTTTTAGAACAACCAGCAAATATTCAGATTCATCTTACTTGGACAAGTTTTCAGATGCCCACTTTTGGCTGAAAAATGGTTAATGAATTAGGTTAATTCAAACACTTAATAATGAGCCACTGTAGTTAGGAAAGACCGAGAGGAAGAGGGAAAAGCTATTCATTTGTAGCTGAGCACAAACATGTTGCACTCCTTGTCCTGCAATAGCACCAATAGGCACCAAGGTATAACATACTTTATACTTCTCTGTAGACTTCAGAATAGTGACCCAATGACCTCTCACTGACATGTTTTTTTATAAATCTACAAGTATTAAAATGCACAGCCCAACTTGTACCCAGAGTTTTCATACTTAATCTGCTGGAAAACACCAACACAACACAACATGCGTCCTGGTTGCCAGCCGCAGCAACCTTAAAGTCACTGAATAATAACAGCATATACATAGGTTTAACATCATGGTATATAACTATTTTGCTAATTTGTACTGATAACTATTTATTGATATATGCACAAGATGCACCTTCTAGTTTATTCAGAAAAGATGTTTTTATTTGTGACTAGCTTTGGTTGCTAACCAGTTATTTTCTAAAAAGGGTTTGAAGGAAACAGACGGGAACAACTTAGCTATGCCTGTTCAGAAACAGATAGGAAGGAGATTTTTAAGAGAGATCTTCTGAGAGGTTTGTCATTGAAACCACCCCCTTCGGAACTCTCTGCAATCAAACAGGCTCCCCTGGGCTTGCTGCTTGCCAGAGAGCCTTCTGGTGACCCAGAGACAATGGAAGAGCCTCTTGTTCCTCCCCGATCCATGATCCCAGCCCTCCCTCTGGACACTAAGAATATGCTTGAACTTTGAGATATTCAGAGTTACTCACAGTGACCTTACAGAGTTCTGTGGTCTTTCGCTTTTGAGATCTTCTAATACTACCAAGTGAAAGTACAATGAAAGGAAACTTTAAAGTACAATATGGACATACGCCAAACTGCCAGCTTTTTTTTCCCCCACAATATTGCATTTACTGGTCTTTACTTCAAGACACGTGAACATCAGCTTGTCATAGCTTAGTTTTTACTGTATCTAACACATTTTCACAAACAAAAGTATGTTAAAAATCGGGATAAACCCATCAGTAACAGTCATTTGCTATTTACATATCTGTATTTATGCTTAAGCTATAAAGGGCAATTAAAATATTTAATCTGGGAATTTAGTTAGAATTTTATCTTGCAATGTTCACTAAAAATTAAAAACTGCCATGAAAACACTGAAGATACATGATAAGCAGCTCTGCCCCTGGGATACAAACTAATCACAAAATGTATCTACAAAAATACATATTGTACAATTTAAAGGGTTTTTTTTTTTCAGTTTCTACACTAAGTGTATTAAACATTTGATGCTTAGGGATATAATTCCTTTCGTTGTTTTGCTCACCGTTTGACAAAATATTTTGCCCTCAGGCAATGATATATTTGTCTGCAATATATTTGTAGCACTTTGAAAATAGCTGCTTTACTTGTTCAAATACATTTTTTAAAAAATGTTTTTCCCTCTTACCACTTCATCATTATTGGATAATACAATAAGATAGTTGGATGTTTTAGTGGCAATATGGCAGGACGAAATCTGTGCATCTCCTGTTAACTTATTTTTACTGTATTCAAATTGTAAGCTGCTCAAGTCTTTTTATATATATTGGGGTTTCAGAGAGTGGTTGTGGTTGGAAGGGACCTCTGGCATTGTCCAACCTGCCTTGCTTAAGCAGGGCCACCTAGAGCATGTTGCCCAGGACCATGTCCAGACCAGTTCTGAATATCCAAGGTGGGAGACTCTACAACCTTCCCGGGCATCCTATGCCAGTGCTCAGCCCTCACAGTAAAAAAACGTGTTTCCCGATGTTCAGACAGAACCTCCTGTGTGTCAGTTTGTACCTATTGCCTCTGGTCCTGTCACTGGTCGCCACTCTGTCTTTGCACCCTCCCTCCAGGTATTCATATACATTGATGAGACATTTTCCCTGACATTCCTTTTCTTCTCCAGGCTGAACAGCCAGAGCTCTCTCAGCCTTCCCTCACAGGAGAGATGTTCCAGTCCCTTCATCATCATAGAGACCCTTTGCTGGACTCCCTCCTGTAGCTTTTGTACTGGGGAGCCCAGAACATGACAAAGTCCTCCAGATGTGGCCTCACCAGCACTGATCAGAGAGGAAGGATCACCTCCCTTGACTGCTGGCAACACTCCGCCTAATTCAGCCCAGGATACCATTTGCTGCCTTTGTCACAAAAGGACATTGCTGTTTCATGGTCAACTTGGTGTCCAACAGAACCCCCAGGGTCTTTTCTGCAAAGCTGCTTTCTAGCTGGGCAGCCCCCAGCATGTACTGGTGCATGGGGTTGCTCCTCCCCAGGTGCAGGACTTTGCACTTCCCTTTTTTGAACTTCATGAGGTTCGTGTCAGTCCATTTCTCCAGCCTCTTCAGGTCCTACTGGATGGCAGCACAACCCCCTGGCATATCAGTCACTCCTCCCAGCTTTGTGTCAACGGCAAACTTGCTGAGGATATACTCTGCCCCATCATCCAGATGAACACACTAAAACCCAAACCATTATTCCACAAGTGATGATTTCACTAACAAAGTGTACCATAATGAACAGCATAAATGGACAGATTTTAATTTAACGTCAGGACAAATACAATTGTAACAATGCACAGTTCTGACACTGAAATAACTCTGACTTGTATATGGAAATGTATGGAAAAGAATTATGTCAAGGAACATACATATATATCCCTTATATATATACACACATTTTATATACAATGAAAAGTAAATGGCATCAGGAAAAGGTACCCACCAGGCCACCTTCAGGTTTAGATATCTGTATCTCACATTCAGTTTATCTGTTCTCAGTTTAGTATCTTTTTATGCCTATCACTAATTCCCTGACATACTTTATTTCTAGTACAACAGAATAGGAGAGGGAAAGGTATTAAATAAAATCGAGTTAATATTGTTAAACAAGTTTATTTGAATATTGATGCAGTACTTGTAAAAAAAATAGTTTCAGGCTTATAGTTGAAATCTGTGTTGTGACTAAAGGAAATCTGTTTCTCGCAAAAGAAGGATTAGGAAATTCCTACTGCAGAAAACTGATGCTGCTTTGCATCAAATTGTTATTGTTGTGTGATGAGGAAAAATAGCTTTAAACCTGAAACTAAGTTTTAATGTCATATGAACCTAATTTTTCTGGCAGTCATGTCTCATACAAGGTCAGAAAAAAAGCATTTTCTGAAAATGCCTCAGAATGTCCTATAAGTGTCATAATCCATACAGTTTAGCTTTTTCTAACTGAACAAACACTTCCTATCTTTTTTCCTGAGAGAAAAAAAAAGGACCAGTAATTCCTTATGCCATTTTTTCTATTAACTACACTCATTCCTTTAGAAAAGATAATATATCTTACTTAGCGGATCACAAAGCAAAAATAAGGAGTTCAAGAATAAAGCCATTCGTGAGCAATCAACGTGCAATATCCAGGCTATTCATCACAGCCCCCAACCACAGGAAGAATTTGTTTTCATTGAGACATGAATACCAAGTTAATGAGGGTTTGAAAAGAAGGTACCAAAGAGACATGAAAAAATTACAAACAAAACAAGTGAGCAGGACTAGGGAGGTGATCCCCCTCTACTTGTCACTGGTAAGGCTCCACCTCAAGTACGGTGTTCAGTTCTGGGCCCCTCACTACAAGAAAGACATAGAGGTGCTGGATCGTGTCCAGAGAAGGGCAATGAAGCTGGTGAGGGGTCTGGAAAACACGTCTTATGAGGAGCGGCTGAGGGAACTGGGGTTGTTTAGTCTGGAGAAAAGGAGGCTGAGGGGAGATCATATCGCCCTCTACAACTACCTGAAAGGAAGGTGTAGTGAGGTGGGGGTCGATCCCTTCTCCATAGTAAGAAGCATTAGGACAAGAGGAAACGGCCTCAAGTTACGCCAGGGAAGGTTTAGGATGGATATTAGGATAAAATTCTTCACTGAAAGGGTTATCAAACATTGGAACAGGTTGCCCAGGGAGGCGGTGGAGTTGCCATCTCTGGAGGTATCTAAAAGACAGGTAGATGTGGTGCTGAGGGACATGGTTTAGTGGTGGCTTTGGCAGTGTTAGGTTGATGGTTGGACTCAATCTTAAAGCTCCCTTCCAACCTAGACAATTTTATGATTCTATGAAGACCTCTGTCTAACACTAAAGTGAATTTTCTGCAAAAACTGAGCTTAATACATACAGTATTGTTTTTAAAGCTGATTTAGAAGGTTTGCATGACACATTTATTAAATGAAAGAGTTCCTACACAAATTTAAAGAGGATGATTAAAATAGCTCTTCAAAAGTTAAATGGGAGAAATGGAAATCCAGGATCCAATGACATTTCAACCAAAGCCAAAACAGAAGATGCTGTTGCACTGCTACTGTCAATGATGTACCTGCTACCACCATGAAGAGTGACACTGCTGCTGTGACAGCCACCACCCAGGACAGCAGGTGGTGAAAGGCATTTTAGATTCCTGACATAGAAGATATCTGAGAATGAGGAAATAATTGCCTTTTGTTGTCTTTTTACACAGCCCACCACAACGAGGTTTTGATTCAGGACTGTAACTACATCACAATTATTCTTATTAATAGAATAATACTAAAAATGTTTACCTCCTACTGCTTGTGTGAAAGGGGGTTTTTTAAAAGAAAATGGATAGAAAGAAGGTGAGACTATTGATAGAGTGGGAACAGAAAAAGGCTTATTTGACAGCAAGAAAACAATGAAGGCAGATGTTAGGTTCAGACCACAGACATCGAGAAACAGGAAAAAAACTACCCTCCTAGCACACACACAAACACTACTTAATTTCTTCAGAAGAGTTTAGCATATGACAACTATCAGATTAGAAAAATAGATATGTAACTACAAGCAGTATAATGATGCTAAACCAGAGGAATTACCAATATTGTGTTTGTAGAGACAAGGGACCATTCAAAGGAAAACAAAATAATCAAAAAGGATATTTTTTCCACTAAACTTCTACCAACTTCTACCCAGATGATTAAAGAAACCATTTTGGAAGAAGAAGACAGAAAATTCTTTTGTTCTTTCTGCTTCTGAATAATGGAATGCTTCACTGAGGGAAATAATGTGTACAGAAATATGGGATCCTATTATTACAGAAATCTGGAATTAGAACATAGAATTTAAATTGGTTAAACTTTGCTTTGAAAATTTCCTTACTGACTATGAGGTGCCAATAGATCATTACGACTACTTTGCAATATAGAACTCAATGGTACAGATATCTTTACACTTGGAAAATCGGAAACAAAAATAAAAGTACAGCCTTAATTAGACTTAAAATAATAAATTGCATTTTTTAATTTATCACCTTCAATTCTATAAAAAATAATATTATTCATGTTCTCAATCTCAAAGAATTTTGGTCCAGTGGAAGGCATCACAAGGTATTTTATAGGCATTTCATATCAGCTATTCTAGGAGAAAGAAGGATGAAACAGAGCAACAGTTTACACTCTCAGGCAGCAAAACTGTCAACACATATGAAAACCAAAGTAGACAAGGACATAAGATAAGGAATGTTTTGTTTGAAAGTCATGTTTGGTAGAAACACCATGCTCTTCAGCTTATCAAGCACTTTCTTTGAAGCAGCAGTTTTACTAACCTCAGAAACTTAATTCCACCATTACAGAGTTTAATAGTTAACATGAAATTGATTTCTAACAGATTTCAATAAAAAAAATGCAATCAATCAAATCATAATACTTCATATCAATCTTCATAATACTTCTTTTTGATATTTCCATGTCTTTTCTTTACTTCCATTAGTTTCTTCAGTACAAAAGTAATCTCAGTGTACGACCTGAAGGAGTCTCCACTCCAGTTCTCCTCTTGAAACCTCTTAGCTCTAACCTCAGTATGAGTTTTTGTTTCTCTTTTGAGTTCTAGCATGCAGTTCTGAATCTCCTTCAACAAGGTTCTTATCTTCTCAGAGCACAGTAAGCTTTTCAAGGCAAAATGTCCTCCTGCACTTACAGACTACCAGGTTCCGAAAACAAGACAGAGTTGCTTCAGAGCTTTACTGACTTTTCTACCTGGAAATGTCCAAGCCATATTTTAAAGGAGAGTAATCTTTCTTGTATACTACTTATTACTATTTGGGGTATAAGTACCAAAAAATCCCAAGGACTGTCTCAACAGCATCAAACATTAAGCAACATCCTCAATACTTGTTTCAGGCATATAATTCAATGTAGTAATAGAAAAAAAAAAAATAGAAGCTTTGTGATTAAACTCTGTAAAGCAGGGAGATAATTATTTGACTGAATAATGTTCAATAGATTGATTTAATCTTCTCCTTTACTCACATAATGAATGAAATGAGGGCCAATCTCTTAATAAGAGATGGATGATCACCTTCATATGAAAAACACAGAAAATACTTCTACTATGTCTCCTGGAACAGGGTAATTCAGCATACACATAAGCATGGTGAATAAGGAATGCTTTGGCTCACGGAAAATAACCCATTAACTAGCAGCTCCTCAATCACAGCTACATATGCTATGTATTATTATTTACTATACTCTGGCATCCTTCAGAACCTTTTATACTCAGTTTAGACCAAAGCGTGCCCTTAACTAATAAAATACACAGAACTGAAGTAAAGCCATGTGGAACACTTACGTGATTTTGTCATGATGACCAAGAGCTGAGCTTCAGTGTTACTTGAAGAAAAAGGAGACAAACCTCTGAGGAACTAACATAGCTTATAAAAATAAATGGCAAACTCACCTCTTGCATGAGTAACGCAAACTACATTAAGTTAATGGAGTCATGCCTTAAAATCCTAGTAGCAATTTTGATTAACTTTTGGGCTATGATTTATTTTATTTCACTGATAGTAGGGTAAAAAAGTTATGTTTATCTGATTAATAAGCATCTGCTGAGCATCTCTGCAGACTCCTGGAACCTTTAATGAAAAGAAATAGTTTAACTAAGCTTCTGTATATCCTGATGGACACAGTTATCTTTGGTCAGGGGTTAATCAAATATTATCTCTTGTAGCAGTGGGATATTTGGCAGTTAATTCCCCAATATGAGGCCTCATAAAAGCACGAGGGTAGTAGAACTGTTCAAAAAAATTAAAATGGACACCTTTCCAGAAAATACATAGTGCACTGCATCTGCTAAAGGTCACGTTAGTGTTTTACACAGTCTGAAATGGAAGGTATAAAAATGCATTATTAGCGCATTTCCTAAATGAATCATAATCATGAACAACGTCAAACACGAATCAAGAGAAAAAGCATGCCAAACACACCCACTAACTTCCCAACTATGGCGCACAATGCGCTTTTCTTTCTATGTTAATGAGAACTGTAGTCTGTCTTTGGTAAAACAAGGTAAGTTTAAGCTTTTCCTCAGACCAAATATCCATTTTAACATTTGCTGAGAGCGTGTTTATTTCATACAAGGACAGAGTAAAGTGTACTGACACTAAAACCATAATCAGGGGAAAAAACAATCCACGCCACCAAAGCAAAAAAACACCAAGAGAACCTGAGAAAAGGAATAAAAGCTATTTCTTAATTTTCAGCAGCATAACATAGCTTCCTCTTCTCTGAGAAAAGACTTCTTTCCATCACTTACTAAATCATGTTTTCATGTTAACTGGGACATGTTTTTGACTAACAACTGATAAATTATTGACGCACTGGATTAAAGTAAATTAAAAAAAAACTCATAAAGATACATTTGTATGTAAATTTTGTAGTCTGACATTAAACCCCCCAATATATCCAGCCATGGATTTACCTGCAGAGGACACACAAACCCACAGAGCTCTCCAAAACTCACATGGTGACTCTATGAAGCAAATTATTGTGGTTCCATTGCATGAGTGCACAAATGGGTAAACTCTCCACAACATAGAACTGAATGACTTAAGGAAAGGATATGAAACTGATAAAAATGAAGCATCTGCAACAATTCCTCTCAAGTAGATACTACATGGCTTTTCTCTCTTCTCCTCTACCCCCATCCCACCTTCTTTGATGTGGTTCAAGAATAAAAGGTTGTCACCGAAGAATGACCTACTTCTCCCTTGTGCTTGACTAGTATGTGGATCCACCCTTCTTTCCCCAGTGTGTGTCTTCAAGCAAAGCAACCTTTTTAATTTCCTCCACTCCTTCATAATAACTGGAAAGACTCTATTCATAAAATGATATGAAATAAAATCAAAGATAAATAATGGCAAATATTTCTAAGGACATCAACAGTACCCACATGCCCCAACCTCTCCAGAAAATGAGCATCCAAACACATAGATGACTTAAGAAATGCTACTCAGCTATGATCTGTGACTTAAGAGAATTTGAGGAGTGGGAAATGTATTTGTGAAGTAGGGGGTAGGACACTAGCAATTATCAGTAAAAGTATCAATTTGGCTGAAAAAAAAAGTATGTTTCCTGTCATATTTTCTTGATTAAATAATAACTTTGGGAATTTCAGCTAACCTGCTTAATAATAAAATGTCATTCAAATAGTGTCTGCAGGTCAACTGTCTTTTACAAAAAACAATATCAATGTTCACCTTATAAGGTCAAGAAAAACATTCTCCTTACCAATGTTTTCAGGTCAAAGAAATAACTTTGCTATTGAAAGTTCAAAATACTCAGTTATATTCTACCAGTAGTGGCATATTGAATATGAAAGTCTATTTTACTTATGTGATTAAATGAGAAATGACAGTAAACACTGATCAATTCCTAAAATATTTCGCAGACTGCAGTGATATCATTAGTAAAAACAAATTCCGTGATGTCTTTAACCAACTCTGAATGCTATCTTTTCACAATTTCTTTGTACTCCTAAAACAAAAGACAAGAAAACCCACCAACTTTCAGAACAGAAGGTTGTAGCAATTTATCAGTTCCCTGAGCAGCAGGGCAAAATAGTCAATTTAATTAAAGACTACATACTAGACCAATTGTATTATTGGTCATTGTGGAGCAAAGGGCTCTAAGTGTCAACAAACTGGCAGTGAAAGAAGAGTCAATTGGTAAAAGACCAATTTCATTTGTTTTTAAAATGTTCACACAAAACTTACAAAGCTAAAAAATGGACCAGTTTAATCCTCCTTTTCTGAAGGCGATTAACTGCTTTCTAATAATCACTGCTTAGTTCTATGAAATGTCTTTTTTTCAATTGTGAATTATTGGTACTTCTTAACAACTTCAGAGAATATAGTAAACACTCTTCATCCCCTCTACAATTTCTAAGACAGACTAGTAGGCCACCTGCCTGTCATATCATGAGAAGGACTTTTTCATTCCTTTATTAAGATGACACCAATGGAGACACCTCACTTTTGTTGCTACAAGTTATTCACATCAAAAAGGAAAAACATGGAATATTGAAAAGAGAAAATTATATCACAGAAAACATAATAAAAGCACAGCAAGTAGGGACATACCTGCTTCCCCAAAGGAGACACAAACCTGTACTGATAGATGGCTATATATTTTCATTTTAAAAACTCTAATTTTAGAGATTTCAGAAACTACCTGTGCCACCTTACCTTTTAGCACGTCTAAACTAAATATCTCTTACTGATATATAGGGCCATTTCTTCTTCTAGCCCTCTTTCTCCACCTCTTTCCCCCATCATCCATCAGACATCTTTAACTGCTTGACTGCAGCATCACCCTTTAAATCTTCCTTTCATGAGATTAACAAGTGAAATCATTTCAGTAATTCCTCAAGTCATTTTTTTAGACACCTTTGCAATTTTTACTATCCTCTGAACTCTCAAGGCAAAACCAGAAAAAGCTGAGTAGAGCAAAAGGACTGCTCTACAAGTTTCACTTAAAACACCGTTCTTCAAGGTAACTAAACCCGTTTTATGTCTTTGTATTAATTTTCATTTTGTTTCCTTTGTATTCGGAGTTACTGTTTGAACAATATTAACACAAGAAGTGTCATCTTAGCAACTGAATTTTAAAAGTATAACATTACTTAGTATGACCATTTAAATAACAACTTGCTTTTGCTACATTGTAAGTTTAAAAACTTTTAAAAACCTTATTAATATTATATATCATTAATAAAAATTTAATTTCTTTTGCTCTGAAATCTTCAGAAATGTTATTGCAATGATGTACCATTTACTATTTTCTTCTGACAGAAAACACAATTAACCTTCGCACACTTGCTATCATGTTGTTAGTAAGTTGTCACTACTGTATCTTGTATTTAAATTGAAAATACTAAGGTAAAAAACCCTCCTTCCTCCGTAATTTGCTTGATTTCACCATACTGAGGTTAAACAAAGGCAATGTTAAACAAAGGTAATGTTTAAATATCATGAAAATCAGTTTGAAAAATATGAGCAAGAATTTAAGCAGTAGGGTATTTCATAAAAATGAAAATTCGAACACAAAGCAGTTCATCCGTAGTGAGTGCAACCCCAGAAGCTCAGTATTCATGCTAATGGAGAGAGCATGGAAGTGGACCTGAACAGAAGCTGATGGTTTAATATCACAGTGTCATGCAGTTTATCACTGTGAATGATAAACTATGTGAAAGCATCCCACAGATGAATCTCCATTTAATGATCTGACTGAATATTTGTAAATTCAGGAGTATAAATTCACATTGGTATTAGCATGATAAGGAGTCTATGCATTGCAATTACGCACACCGATTTTCACTGATTGCTTTAAAATATTAAATTCTGTCGTACTTAGATTATCATTCCAACTTTTCACCTCAAATGAGACCAGTTCATTATTTTATGTTAAATTATTATGCTTTTTAAAAAAAAATCAGAAGTCCTGGCTCTTTTACATTTGGCTGCTACAACAGGTGTAGAATAATCACCACTAAAACAACTTCCTCAAACTACACCAGCCAACCATAAAGAAAAACACAAACGGAACGTGAGGCATCTTAATGGAGTAACCGAAATTGTAACGATAACAATGGTACCGTGCAATTTAATCTTCTAACTGCAAAATGATGTCTTGACGGACTAATAAGTGTATACTGCACTGTCACTCTGTTCAAAGATGGATTCAAAGTGAAGGTGAAGAACCATTACGGTGGCCAGGAGGGGAACGGAAAATGAATTCTGTCAAAGGCAAAGAATAGACCTTGCTTCTCCAGGTAAATTAAAGGCTGATAGGGAATATGATTGCTGTGTATAAATACACCAAAGAACTAAACACCAGGAAGAATTAAGAGCTACTGAAGTCACAGAAAATGGCTGCACAATAACAAATATGTATAAAACAAATGATTACATTTGTGGAACTAAAGGAGCTTCATGAAAATATTTTAAGTTCAATAGTGAGAAAATCTGCTTTTGAAAACAGATGGATGAGTTTATGAAAATGCTTGCAACATCACCTAGATGAAGGAAAAGGTTCCTGCTGGCCCTAAGCGTATCTTATTAAGATGTCAGAAGACCAATTTAATGTTCTCTGTGCATTTGCAAAACTAGGAGCCCAGCAGATAAAACCTGCAGTCCTTCACTTTTTGCATATTACTATATACATCAGCAGTTAGTAAAATATAAGTAAAATTTTATTTTAATGAAAAGGTTAATAACGGAACCAAATCTTGGATAAAATACTTAGTATGCGTGAAAACCAAGGACTGAAAAGTTACTGTATGCTTCCCTTCCAAACTTACTTTAAACACATAATTTGAGACACTGTTCAGCTCACAATAATTAACACAGAAGATGAACACATCATTTAAATATGCCCAGTTCATAAGAAGAGCCAAAATATGACCAAATAAGACAAAGGATTGTCAAAAGAACAGGGTGATTATATACCTGTTCAAGATGTTTTCAAGTAGCCTTTATTTATATGAATTCTAAATAAAATTCAAAGGAAGTGGACATAAAGAGATGAGTATCAGTCTTTACAATGAAACAAAGACCAGATCAAGCATATCAGATTACTGTAATTTTTCCAGCTCCTCAGGATGCCTCTTCTAGTTAGAATGGAGACGTGAATTGATTACTTTGCAAATAATACAGCTGCAATTGATTTTTTACCACCACTAGCCTTACCACAGATGAATAGAGCTTTAAAAAGGATTTTCAAAACAAATGAAGTTCTGTGGTTAATGCCCATAGAATATAAATGAAGTGCTATTAGTTTAGGAAAAAAAAATAAAAATCAGTGTAATCATTTTGCCAAAAAAAGCACTATCAGCTTACAGTAGTTAATACAGGTCTGATGTGAACAAAATAGTTTTTCACCTTTTCTAATGCCTAAAGAGAAGCTAAGAGCTAAGGAAAAATCTATTCTTGCTTATGCACATGGGACTTAACCACAAGAGTGCTTATATACCTGTTACTTAGGGCAGAGCACACATCTTTTTTTATATTCTCACGGAAGAGCCGATATAAGCACTTCAAAGGATGCCGCTGAACGCCTTCACTTTGGCATGGATGCAGCGATACAGTTACACCCCGCTCATGTTAATGAGTGTTGCAAGAACACACCCCAAATGAGAAAGCAGGGCCAAAAAGTTCCTTCTAAACCTTTTCAATATACATGCTGACATCTCACCACCAACTCTGCAAAGGGCAACAGTAACAATGACCCTTATATTTCAGTTTAAATGCTGCTTTACACTATTTCCCCCTGTTCATCCTTGCTGTTACTGAAGAGATGCGCTTGATCCTTGTTCTTTCCAATCTCTAGTGTGTACATACAAGCACTGTCAAATTTTCAATACAGGAATGTATATTTAAACAACCATATACCAGAAAGGAGAAAAAAACACCACAGATTTTAATAAGGATAATGATTATGCTATACAGGAAAGATATCTGCTGAAAAGAAAGATTAAACTGAAAAGGCACTTCGTATGTTATGCTCTGTACGATGTATGTGGCTTGCAACTACAAGTTGTACAAAGTCCCCTCCATAGTAAGAGTTACAAGTTTCTCAGGTGGTTTTTGGAGAGAAATATCTGATCATATCACTTTCTAGCATTACATGTTAATTCACCTATGGGAGCAAAATAAGCAACGTATGGTCTTGAAAGCAGACATTCGCTGGGACAGCAACTCCAAAAGGGAAGAATTAATTTCTGACAGAACTACATTTCTTTTAGAAAATACTGTTCAAATATTTTATTATGATGATGATTATAATTAGTGTCTACAAAAGGCACATCTCATTCTGTCTTAAGAGACTATCCATATGTCATTTAAGTAACATCTTTTTCTTCGAGGCCGCAGGTATAAATATGGAGCTCAACAGGCCTAACAGCTGGATAAATACCAAAATAAACTATCTCCTATTTATATTATACAACTTATTATTTCAAATAATGATCTCAAGACGTATAACCAGTTTCATTATTTTTATATCATTGGGGCTGGAGGGACTTTCAAGGAGAATGCAGTGAATTGCACTGAATTCCTGGGATTGATCTTAATGTCTCCTGTAAATTCGTTGAGCTCAGTTTGCCACATAGTAGTAAGTCCTTAACTTTGACCGTCAGGAAAGGACAAAGAAGGGATCTTATCGCTGCCTCCAATGACCTGATGGGTGGGTTGCAGAGAAAATAGAGTTGGAGGCTTCTCAGAGATGCACAGAAAGAAGATTAGATACAATGGACATAAACTGCGACATGAGATACAAGGTAAAAAATTGACTGGGCAAGGGTCTGAGCAATCAGATCTAACATTGAAGTTGGCCCTGCTCTTAG
Source organism: Ibidorhyncha struthersii (assembly GCA_013398815.1). Classification (NCBI taxonomy): domain Eukaryota; kingdom Metazoa; phylum Chordata; class Aves; order Charadriiformes; family Charadriidae; genus Ibidorhyncha; species Ibidorhyncha struthersii. The sequence goes on along the minus strand of VZSZ01005130.1, from coordinate 238,137 downwards.
CCGGGGTTTGGACTAGAGACCTGCAGAGGTTCTTCAGCCATAAACTGTTCTGTATTTACCAGATTTCTGTATCCACAGCCAGTGAATTTTGTGCTATACATATATATTAATTTGATGGAGAAAACCAATATGAAATACTTCAGTTAGAGATCATTAATACGAAAACTGTTATCACTGAAAATTAGTCATTTCTGTAAAACTCTCATATGTACACAGCAGAGAATTTCTCAGACACTACTACTGGGAATAAAACAAAAATAAAATTACCTTAAATGAAAACAATTCAAAGCCTGCATAAAGATGGAATTACGAGACAAAGGAGTAATGATGATTCTATATACATACAAACAGCTTTTATTTCACTCATTTGAGAATATTTGACAGCTTGAATGGTTTTTCACTACCTGGACTGCTAGTTAATACGGCAATTTTAACAAGACTGCAATCTGTAACAATGTCAGTCTTGCGTATTTTTCTTGTCACTGTAAAGAATAATAATAAAAGGAAAAGACAAGAAAGTAAAATGAGGACATCACGAAACAAGAAGAAAAAAGGAACGAAAGGCAGGCAGAAGATTCGCCTTCCCCCAGTTTTGTGTAAGGTATGTTCTCATCAAAGGGTAAAAGAATGAAAGATTAGAACTATAAATAAAGTTCAAGTAAGATAAACAATAACGTAGGAATAGAATAGCAAAATTTGTAGAGCATCTTGGTCTAAAAATTAATTTTATCAACTTGTTCAAAACGAGTATTCTACAACCAGTTCTTACACGTTTTCACAGAAGATCACTACTTTCTAATACATGCCTACATAGACCACCTCCTAAGCTATTCCCATCAACGTACATAGCCATACAATACACGTAACAGAACTTCTACTGGGTATTTTCCTGTTTATACATACAAAGAGACTGTATTAATCCTTCTAGCAAAAGCAACACTTTGGGAAACTAGAATAATACAAATTCAACATGGCATGTACTAAACTTTAACTAATGTGAAATGTAATTGCAACTACAGATACGCATTTGTACAAATGTGTTTCTAATGCAAGGCACAGTGAGATTCTTGGATCTGTGTTTTCTGGAGTTATTTAAAGCTTATTTCAATAACTGGCAAGAAAAAAATATCATTATTAATATATTTTTATTTGGCATGCTGAGGGAAGAAAGTGAAAATAATAGGTCACTTTTACCAAGCCATTCGTACAGAAGAATAAGGGGACAGTAAAAGTAATAAAAAATGCCTTTGATAGTATAAATGTGGAATCAAAGAATGAAGATCACTCTCAAGGATGATTCTGGACTCGTGATACTGAAAAATGTTCAGAGTTACGGTAGATAATCATTAAATTCCCAGCGCTGTGATGAAAGGGCTATGGTAACCCTGGACATACAGAGGAAAACACTGAACATTAGGAGAAGGCTGGGTTGGAGTCACAAGAAGAAAGAGCAGGAAAGGTGGTGCTAAGGTTGCTCTGCTTCCTTCATCAGCACAGCGCGGCCCATGAGGGAGCTGCTGAAAAGCACCCTTTTTCTGCCCCCTCAAGCACATCATTAACGCTGTATCTGACACAGATGTAATCATGCTTGGAAAAGCATATTCAGTTCTGGCATCCATAATTCCCATGGGATACTGAAATACTGGAGGGTTCAGAGGAAAGACATAAGAATGACAGTAAGACTGGAGAAGAACTGAAGAAAAGGTGATGGAGTACATGGTAAGTATTTACAACAACAGTACATCCTTTATAGGAGGAAGCTCTTCTTTGTAGCATAAAACTATATTTCAAGACTAGCCTGTGGAAAGCTACACGTACCATGAATCAAATGTTTTTAAACAGTGACAATAACTAAGTTAGATCTATTTAGTAGGAGTCTAGTGCATATCCCATTTCTAGAAATACTTAAGCCAAGACTGGATATTTCTTTTTGGAAATATACGGTCTAGTTCAAACAGCAATTAATTTGTGACAGCCTATGCTTTAGTTTATGTCTCATTTCAGATTATATGATCACAGCAGCCCCTTCTGGATTTATCATCTATGAGATATAACATCAAGGTAGCAATGAAATCAAGTGCTTACATGAGAAAGTAATGACAAGTAACTAATGTACTTAAAGCCAGATTTAAAAAAAAGCAGATGACCTGCAAGCTCTCCACCCTCTTGTTTAATATGCTTATCTGGCTATCCATGTCTGATAGTTGTTTGCACTGCCTCCCCGAAGGCACAGAATACATTTGTCTAATACAGACCAAGCAGTTTTGCAGGGTTTTTTTTCTGTTTCTTCAAAATATATGCAGTTAGCTTCCTGATAATAAAGAATTAACAGTCAAGTTTGCAGGTCTGAGCTGGTGGTCTTGCTATTCAAAGAGCTTGTGATTCCGCCCAACTTTGTGCTATTTTTTTCTGTATTTCTCAGGGATGACATTTGTGGACTGACTTCCTCCCATCTTCACCTTGGTTAGCTCTACTCAAACCATATAAGCTTTAGATAATCCATGAGGAACCACAGAATGGGTCTGGATTTGAAAATGCTGAAGTCTCACTGACTAATATTTTCATTTTGTTATTTCATCATAGAAATTAATACATTGACCATATGGTTAAAAGATTAATACCTAGCTTTGCAAAAAAAAATAGAGGTCTACATGAAATATCTCATCACAACAAAAATACCTGAGAAGAGGTCCCAAAGATCAATATAAGGCAACTAGTTTCCGTTCTCAAGGATTATCTTCTAGTAAAATATATTGTTTAACTCCTTGCATCTGTCACTGCAATAACTCCTACACATTAGAGTGCTGTCAAAAATACGGATTCACTAAAATAAACGTGCTTAAGCATGAATGTCTGCTTAATCTAAGGTAGGGCTCCTCATGCTAAGGATGCCGATGGCACCTTAGCTCACTCCTGAGAATGTTCCTGCAGATAAACAGCCTCAACTTTTGAAGTTTCAGTGCTTTTGGAAAGCTGGGAGTTAGCGAGCTCTGCAAACTCACCTGTAAGCACCCCTACAGTTTCCAGCTAGTTTGCCATGGCCTGAGGAATTAAGCTCTGAAGTCCTAAACAGAATCCCAGAGCTGTATTGCCAGTCATTGCTGTCAAGTTTATGTAGAGCTGGAAACTACTGTTTCCAGGGTCACTGGTTCACAGACGGTTCACCATGACATACCTTGTTGGTTCAGTGCTCGGAGGTCATATTTGGAGCCTTCTATTCATGGGACAAGTGACCACGTGCTGCTGCTGAAGGACAATCACATGATGTAAACGAGCTCTGGTTTGTGTTTTTAGACAGAAGATCCAGTTATTCCAGGTACCCTGTAGCTCTGAGTGACAGTTCAGAGCAGCCCGATTAGCAAAAACACTTGTAACCAGAAGACCTTAGAAAACCCAAAAGTTATTCTAACTTGACAACTTGAAATTCCTGTCAGTGTCAGGACCATGACCACATTGGTGAGGCTGACAAGATTGTCATGACTATTCAGTAGACGTGGGATTCCTGACAAGCTTACTTCACAAACACCTTACATTGGATTTTTTAAAGCTGATTTTGGGCCACTGATATTTTGTTTACTAAGAAACATTGCAAAACATGGATTTGGTCCAGTTTGGCACAAATCCAAATTGAAACAAAAATATGAGAAACAGAAATGTGAACAATGTGCAGGATTTATCTACAAAATCCTGGTTAGAGAGGGTAACTAAGGTTTCCAGAATGGACAGTCATGATAAATAGGATGAAAATATCTATTCCCTACCACTATCTTCCTATTTCCATTCTGATTCCCTGCGAGCCAAACATTTACTTTCAAATTATTCTGGCTGTGTGGGAGCCACTGTGCATGACCTTTATAGGCTTCTGCGGTTCAACAAGGCATGGACGAATCTTAATCTTTGAAGGGTTTTTTCTTATTATTAAAAAAAAAAAAAAGAGTTCTATACCCTGTCATATGTTCCCTCCCTAAATCCCAAGATGAATAATTGATTTATTTTCCTATAGCTAATCAAAAGTCCTGAACAAATAAAAGCTACCTTTGAGCAATATTTTCTGTTTCATTCTAAATGTTCTAACTACAATTTACTTAATTAAGTAGATAAGGGAAATAGAAATTACAGAAAAAAAAATCTCAATATCTACTTGCTAAACATCACAGGGAGATAATTTTTATTAGCAAATACCATATCTATACATCTCTATTGTGTTATACAGCTACCAGTAGATGGTGCCTTGATCTGTCTGGAAAAGAAAACCCTATACAATTGGCACATCAGTTACACGAGTTCTTATCTCAGACATTCAAATTATACACCAATTAAAACTATGCATCGTTGAGGACTAATTATCTCTTAATTAGGTGTTTTGGTTCCCTTAAATCATCAGCTGAACTACGAACAGTGCTTCTCCTTTCTGAGAAATATATCAACTATGTTAAATATTTACAGATATTCTGGTGGCTCATATAAAACCTTTCCAAAGGTGATTGGAAAAAGAAATGTACCAGGGAGAGTAATGAAATTAACATTTACATTTATTGGAGTGGTGTAGAAGTTGGCACAATATGGCTGGCAGCCTTTTCCCGTTACATTTTAAGACAAATGTTAACAGCTCTATCATTATTTGTTAAAGAAAAAAGGTATAATCTAATCATCAGGAAACACCTCCTTCATTTTAGCAATACTTCAGGGTTCCTGGGAAGCATTTTGGAAAATGCTGTACTGGATCTGGGCAGATTAAGTTTGGGGGGAATATTATACAGTCTTATGATTTATTCTCCACACAATTGGCCTTGCAACTACAAGAAAATAAATTATAGATATTATAGACAGTCAATTTTCCAAGGCAAGAACCAGTAGGTTTCTGGTATTATATTTGATTACCTCAGAAAGAAAAAGGTAATCATAATTACTGTAACAGTCCACATTTGGGTAGTAATTTTCAACTACTTTATATAATTCAATAATTACACATGTAACAGATATACCTGTAATAATGCAACTATGACACAGAATTTTTAATAACGGTATTTAATGTGTCGAAAAACAGAATGGAGTTTAGTTTTAGAATGTAGTACTGAAAGAAATGCATCTTGACCTCCAAGCTACTGTCTCACTGATTGCATTTTTAAAATAATCTTTAATTCCTTCACTTAGTGGAGTTTTTTTTTCTAAAAAAATAAGTTTAGAGCAAAAAATCTATTTACATTGAGTTGAGAAACAATGAAAAGATCTTTTTCTGTATTTTAATCAGATATAAGAAACAATACTATGCAAGATATAAATGTGAATCTCCAGACTTCTTCCTGTCAAACTGTCTGCCATGCCCAGAAAAGTAATTAGATGAGCCACTTTGGCAGAATACCGAAGTGCAAATGTATCATGAGCAGCCACGTGATCTGTTACCGAAATCTTTGTTTCTTTAGATCTACATTCTCCTACTTTACAATCGTCAGCTAACTCCCTTACTGTCTAACTTAATGCCTACAGTCAATGCATAAAGCCTGACAAAATACTAAATACTATACTAAAACCTTCCTTCAAAATCTTTTCCAAAGCACTGTATACTACTGACTCTCCACTGTGATCAACATCACCATCCCTATTGAAAACTGAAGCTAAGTATATATTTACATTTTAAGTTGTACCTCAGTCATCTATAAACCAACATTCCCTGTTTTGCTAGATGCCTTCTTTTCCTGGTTGGGTTTTTTTTTTTCCTGTTCCAAAAGAATTTCCCGCTCCTTGCAGAATTGTAACTAATTGGTGGTTTGGTGGACTTCACAGGTTTTTGTTCTTGGTATACTACCTTCAAACCTCTTTTTAAGAGAGATTTTATATTTACTGTAAGAAAACATCAAAGTCATTTTGAAACCTAATGTATCCACTTAATCATCAATACCTGCTTAATGTTTTAAGAATTGTAGTGTCTTCACACATGCAGTTACTTGGCAGCCTCTACGAAAACCATTAAGGCACTCAGAAATTGAATCGTTCACCATAAATCATAAAGATTAGATTTAGGTATGCTTTCACTGACAGGAGGAGGTCCTGTACAAGTACAGCTACAAGTGGATAAATACATAATTCCCAAGCAAAAATTCCAGAACATTGACCTTTGCAAAATTTGGAAAGGTCTTAAAAACCAAAAAGCTCTGATCTTTATTTATTAATTTAGTAATTAGATTTGTGGTCCTGTTATAACTTCTTATGGCATTGACTGACAAGTTTTACTTCTTGGAGCTTTTACAACAGTGTAAGTCATTCATGAATGTTAAAAATTCAAAATGAACTCCAAAACAAATAAAAGCTGAAATAAATTATGCTACACAATAAATTTTATTACAAGGGTAGATGTGCTTCTTGATTTACATTATATTCCTTCTTCAGTTGCTACAGGCAGGCTATTAACAGGAGAAAGAAAATCAATTCTGAAACAGGAGCTAGTAAGCTGAAAGAATGCTAGTTTCCCCTTTAAAAAAAAAATCCCTTGAAAATTTATGTATGAAGTAGTTTTGATTATTTGTTGCATTACATACAAATAAAACATAAATCTTCACCATAATTCATTATTCTGTTCTAGCATACAAACTAATACAGGGTGCCAAAGAGAGTTCTCCTTGGAAACAATANAAAAAAAAAAAAAAAAAAAAAAAAAAAGAACAAAAACAAAAGAACAAAACCCAACAGTATGCTACTAAAGCTTGCAGTAGGCTTGTTTAAGAATAATTAAATTCCTAAATTCCTTCTTTCCAACACATTTGGGCATTCTACATATACACTAACATGATATCTAACTTTGCTGTAACAATAATTATTCTGTGCTATGGAAACATGTAAGAGATTAACCATTCTCTGATCAAAAATGAATAACAAGATTTTTTTTCTTTAAATACAAACCTAATATTGCCAGGCAGTGCTTTGCTGCTGAGGCTGAACCTTATAATTTAAACTGACCCTCCCAATTAAAACTCAGACACTTGTGAATCTTTCATTTATGCTTTAGGGAGGAAAGGAAGTAACTAGTAGAACAGTTATTATCATCTCCAGATACAGCTTTAAAACTGGAAGAAAAATTTGCTGCTCAGGCACAAGTTGAGATCAGACTTACAAGTCTGACAGTTATAAAGAGATACAGGCACATGAAAGCAGCTGATCCGGAAGCAGGAATGCTATTGCTGTCCTTAGGGACAGAGTCCATCAACCGGATAGCCAGGACGGCATTTTAAAGGTATTTGGTTTTTTCATATGCACTTGCTACTTTTCAGAATATGGGAGAAACTGATGAAAAAAAAAAATAATAATAATAAAAGGAAAGACATCTGTAACCAGCTTCAATGACAAAAATCCCTTGCCATAAAATTAGTTTCCTGAGACTGAAGAACATGTTGTTACTGCTGTTATTAATATTTGCATAGCTGTCAGAAGCCCAAGCTTTATTACTGCTTACTACTTCAGGGACCACTGACCATTATTTGACATGCTGGCTACAGTCTGAGTTACTGCTTTTCAATAAACGTTACAGCCTTCAAATTCCATTACCGGTGCAGTCTGAATTACATCTACTCCCAAAATAAAATAAAAATGAGCAGGAACAAGTTATGGGGCTTTGCCACATATTCTGTTCAGAAATCCAGCCTATTTAAGCCAACAGCATTTTCTCATGGAGTCCGATTTAACAGATATATAAGACATGGTACACCTAAATGGTTGGGATTGTCCAAGACACTCAAACATAGGGATGGTAAGACTGGCTGATAAATCATGTCCTATTACTTGGACACTTGAACCCTCTAATAACAAAGATACTTCATACAAAATTCTCTGAAAGATGCATAAACTACTGTTGGCTACGAAAGTCTGGAAGAGGTAAGCTTAAGGGTCTGTATTCATCCTTACTTTCCAGTCAGCTTTGCACTACAGGAAATGGAGAAAAACTGTGATACAAACGCTTCCAATAATTCTACAGGAAAACATCCAACGTTTGTGTGCTAGCATAAAACTAGTAAATACTTCTGAGACAAACTGGTAGCTGTCCACGTTACAGCCGATAACAGGTCTATTTGTAGAAACAGCTCCAAGCTGAAGATGTCCTATATCACCATCTTTCTAATGACCCCTTATGCAACTCTGTCACATTTCTGCTTCTGCTTTGATGTCAAGGAAGAAGAGATCTTATAGCTAAATAAAATGCTTTTAGCATCAGGAAATTTAAATGCAGCGTTTTCCCCTGAGGGTTGCCAAGCTCTCTTACCGGCTGAGCACCCAGCTCTGTGCCCATAGCCATTATGGACAGAAGAAGGGCGCTGACTACTGGGAACCTGGAGTACAGTTTTATAAAGAGAGCAGGACTTCATCTGAAACGGATAATTTCCTACATAATTTCTGCGGTTGGAAAGTAATGCACTTCTAGGCAGTGCTGAGGAACTTGTATTCTGAGGTCATTAGGCTCACCAGTGACAAAAATAAAATGGGTCACTGGGTAGTTGCTGGTGAAGAGTTAGCACAGACTAGCACATCTTCAGGAAATTGTTGTATGGACACAACCACCACATATCCTTTTTCTCAAAGTCAGGAAATTGTATTTCAAAGGAGGATATTTTGTGTCAGAATCACCAGGGATTTATTAAGGTTTAGGAAAAAAACTCCAAGCTTGCTGAATAGGTAACATATAAAAGTACTTGAGGAAGCAACGGTGAGCCATTGATCCAAATAACAATCACCTGCTGGGATGTAGAGTTTTTCCTTGTAGTCGTGAAAATCTTGAAGAAAACAGAATGCAAAAACAGAGGTAATATAGGTGACTTTGACAGAAAAATGAAACTAAATGTCTTCTATAATGAGGAGTTCTGTTCCTGCTCCTATAGAAAATGAAATGGTAAGAGCAGGAACTCCAACACCAACACTCAAACCTTCCCAATAAGCAACACAAATAATCTTAGCTCCAGCACCAGCATAACAAGAGGAATAAAAGGAGAGTGGTGAAATGCATATCAGTAACACACCTTGAAATGTCAGTTACAAGGCAAGTAAGGTCACTACTTCTGTGTCCTTAGGAACTCATTCTTTATATAATCTATTCTTGACAAGTCACAATGAATAATGTAAATACAGGAGACTGATACTCAGATTGTATTTGAAAAATGCTAGATGTGCTGAAGTATTTACTCCTCTACAAAATTATTGTGTAAAAGGCATGTGCCAAATTTCACATTGCTATCTTACTTATTCCCATGAACAGAGTACCTCTCAAGGAAGCCACAGTAATTTCCTTAGCCCTAACAGGATTAAATGAAACCTTCAGTACTGCATTGATATAAAATATCACTACGGTTTTATCCAACATGATCTGACCAATGCAGTGTGACTGCATTAGAGGAAAGGACTACAGTGCAAATAGTTCGGTGTCTAAGACCATTTATGCATAGGCCAGCTTCCCTGACATCCAAAGCCCTGCACTAGAATGCAGAGATAACTCCAATCACCACAGAAAGGCAAAGGTGGCTAATTCGGGAAACTACTTTCTAGACCATTTGAAAATTAATCCAGAGACCATCTAGAAGAATTCCCCATTCCGAAACTGAACTTGAATCCATCATCAGTATCCTGACTCTCCCAAAAAGTCCTTTCATCAGTATAACAGTACCATTATTTTTGTAAGAATTATCATCCTTTGAACGGACGCTCTTTAATACAGTGATAGACTGATATCAACCACTTTTGTATATTGTGAAGGTGAAATCTGATATGCTAAGGGATGTAGATGTAGAAGATCATAAATATTAGAACTGTGAGCCCATTCAGGACTGGCCTTGGAAATTTCGGCCCCTGCATAGGGATGAACCATGATTTCCCTCTCTTAACCCTAAGTCACAGGAAGGCTCATATATTTTTAAAATTTCTATTGTATACAGAATTGTAAAGTTAACATATACAACTAAACTTCTTTTCTCTGAAAAGCTCCCTACTCCATTTATCATTTGAAGATCTTATCTACTGCTAGAGCAGCAAACATAAGAAATCTGTATCGGTAATGTGAACTTCAGATGCTTCCTTGGAAAAGAACAAATCACAGCATAAAAAAAGTTGAGAGCTAAATAATAATCTTGCAAATACAGACGACAATATTAACATCCTGAAACAGTTTCCATAATTGGACCTTAGTATTCCTTTTCCACTGCATAGAATTGGAGTGACTTAATTTTTAGACGGAAGAAGTTTTTTATGAAAAATGGGTAAGACAGAAAAGGAATGCAATACTCAAGCACTATCTTCTCTGAGACAGAACTGCTTAGACTGATGAATTTCAACATGCCTCAAGAACAAAGACAAAAAAAAAATCTGTGCACCTGTGGCAGACAAGGAAAAGTCTGATTAAAAAAAAAAAAAAGAAAGAAAGGATGTAACCAGTGATCACAGATTCCCTTCATCAAGCATTAAAACATGCCATTAAGGTGTTATGTTGCAGTGGAAACAGCACAAGGAGGAGGTACAATCCGCCAACATCTGACAGAGTAGCACATCTTTGGAATACATCACCTTAATAACATTTGTCTTACAATGATGATATAGGCACCTTCCAATCTTAAAGGTGAAAGGAGTGGGTAATGCATTTATAGCTTAAATTGCTTCATGGGTTTCTTTAGGAAAGCTATTTGCCGACTGAAGTTTTTCTATCATTAGAAAGTGGGATTGGTGAGTGTAAAAAATACCCCTAATATGAAGAGTAAAATAAAGCCGTTAACACTCAGGGTTTTTTTTTAATATATATAATAGTGCCTGCATGAATTTTAATAAGTTGCACAAATTCATCCTTCAACACCGTGTAACACATATTTATAGTTAACATTCATGTATGATTAAGAAAAGTCTATCTTAACTGAACTCAATTCAGGAATAATAACTTTATGCCAGTTTACTTAGAAGATGACTGCTTTAATCCAGGAGTCTCCTCAGCGGGTAACTTTATCATATATATATATATATGTATGAAACAAGCTCTGTTTTGTACAAAAACAGGGGCGGTGGGAGAAGGTTCCACCAAAATGGAAATCTGTAGAATAGCTGTAATTATGGTTAACTGGCAAGTATTTTGAGCTTGTTCCAGTTTCCTGAGCAAATCACTAGGGCTTATAATTTTAACAATTTAATTTTTAAGAATTAATTCTATAAGGGAGCTATAGCCAACATTGGTCACCCATATAAAGAGCTCCTTGATTGGTGCAAGGGACAGAGTATTTACAAATGCAGCTATAATGGTAACTATAAATATTGCTGAAATTTCTGGGGGAAAAAAACCCAAACCAACTGTCATTGCATTGATTTTTTTGAGTCTGCCACTGCACAGTATCTCACTATTCCAGAAAATATTCAGTGAAATTGATTCCAGTGAAGAAGAAAATAAATTCTAACCAAATACACGTAGTGTTAACTGATAGTTTTAATATTGCAATATGATATAAACATTCAACCTTTAAGAAAATCAGAGGCTAAGAAAGCTAATGATTAATGAAATATCTAGGTACATACATACATATTTGTATGCCCTCTTTTGTGTATACATCTAAATGCATAAGAGATATTACAAATAAGCATTTATGTTCAATAATTTTAACTTCAGGCTTTAAAATTAATGTCTGAAGTCTGATTCGCTATTGAAAGCACAAGCATCATATTGTAATTCTTATACACAGAAAATACAGCATGCAAATAACATTGTTTGTATACTTTCCGTATGAGTGAAAACGTGAAAGTCAACATAAAGCTAGGATGTCAACATCTGTATTAGCACAAAACAGTCATACTAACCTGTATTTTGATTGGCCAGGAGAAATTGCTGACATAGACATAGAAAGTGATGTTTGGATTGCTCCGAAAGTTAAATTTTTCACAGGAAAAGCTATCTCTGTATTCCTTAATGTTAGCCTTAGAAACAACAGGAATCTCTTCTCCAGATATTGTTCCAGCTAAAAAAAAAGTATGTAGATATACATATTTATGACAAATATTAATCATCATTATAGGTGCCAAAGTAAATTTGCACAAGAAACTTAAATTCTTGAATTACTTTTGGTGTCCTCATTCCACAACTTTAATAACCCTTTATTAAGGTTTACATGCACACCAGGTATATTTCATATACATACACAGAATTCATAGAAACTCTTACACTGGTTTCAAAAGATTATGAATTAATCATAAAATTGATAGAAGTTACATGAATTTTAGAATAAAGTTCTTGTTGTCAGCTAAAGAGATAATATTGTCTCCTCTAGTAATTTACGTTCAATTTCAATAAAAACTCATAGCTTAATAAAGCTTGTAAGTGAATTTGTCTATATCTTACATTATTGCTGTAGAGTTTTAATTGTTCAGTTTTAATAATACAACTACTGACAAACATGCATCCTTTTTTGCAAATACATGGGTGATTGTGCTAAGTTAAAATAAAGGAATAAATAGAATTTACTAACTATGGTATGTTAAAATACTTCAGCATTACATTGACAAAGAAATTCATGAGTTTAAGACAAACTCTGAACCTTCTTTAATTTTTTTTTTTTATTTTAGTACTATTGCATTTTAAGCATCATGCTTCTCCTTGGATGTGTTTCCAGAAAGTCAATAGAACCAATCCAGAGAAACTGTCTAAATAAAGCTTTTCTTCCTTCCTCTCAAAACAAAGAAGAGTAATGGGGTTCAAAGTTGGAGAAAAATAGATAAGCAGCTCCTTTTATCAGCATACACAGAAGAACTTTATTGTTTGATATCAATGTTAAGGTTAATAATTAAATTTTTAGCTTCCACACTGAAACAAAGAAATAAAATCTCAGTCTCTGCAGTAGTTAAGGAAGCAATTTATCTTAATTAAAATCACAGCATTTCATAACACTATCATTTTAAAAATTTAAATAGACTACAAGCTTTTCCTACCAAAGTCATTTTAATTGAATAGGAGAGAAAGTTAACATATTAATGAAGCTTTGTTCAGATTGCAAATTATCATCTGAAGTTTAAATAATATAATTAATAATGGCATAATGATAATGGCAAAAGTACACATTTGGTAAAGTTTTATTATCAAAATTAGCAACAAAGAGACAATCAGGTTAAAATAGCTTAAAGGATCATGAAATCATTTGGGAAAAAGTCATCATACCAAAATTCACCCTCACCTGTAGAACCAATAGACCACGTAATATTGAGGTTGAAGTTGTTTGATGCATTAATTGATATATCCAAATTTTTATTTGACTACATAAAAAAAGAAAATATATTAAAGTTAACAAAACATATCAGAATTTATTGAATATAACTCTATTGCACATAACTGAATATAGCCCTTTAATCATCTTCCATTTTTCATTTTAAACATAAATAGAAATGGTAATGATTCAGAGCCAAAGACAATCCTCTCTTTTGCTTCAGTAAGAACAGGGTACAAGTAAGCATATAACTACACTAGTTACTTATTCAGATTGTGATAAAAATAATGAAATAATTTTCTTTATAAAACTAAAGAAAAAAAATATGGCAAATGGCTACATTTTAATTAGAGTCCAAACATTACCTTTCTCATCTGCTTATAAAAATTTCTTAACTGAAGAGCATAGTCCTTTAATTCATCTCAGGAAAATACTAAAACTTGTTATTCATGGGAGCAACAATAAAATAAACCAGCTGATAATTTTTTTTTAGTATTAGTTGATCTGAAGTACATCTACTGTTTAGAAGGTTTTTTCAATGAATGCCCTGGAATAATTTTCAGTTCTCAAAAAGATTTGAAATATATCTAATAGCTTATAAGCACCTGGGAAACCTTTAATCATGGTCAAATACGATGCAAATCTTATGATTATGACACTCCAAAACTTTTCTAAAGTTAATAATGTTTTCTTACCTGTTCCGGATTTGCAATAAAGTTTATGGCAGTGTGATGGCGATCATCCTCCTGTAATAAGCTGAAGGTAAACTGGTAATCAATTAAAAGGCTGTCTGTGGGCAAAATAGAAATTAAAAATAATAAAATAGATGCAAATGTATATGCATTAACAATATGTTATGCAAGCACCTAAAAATTTACCATTCACTTTTATTTTGAAAACCATGGAGTAATCTACAAGTTAGGATTATTCACGTGCATTTCACCGTTTAAAAACTTGCACTATAATGTCTTGAAACAATTAAAAAAAAAGAACATTAAATGAAGCAGCAACAAAAAAAAAGTTAAAAAAATAACTACATTAAAAAACAGATTCTATCATGGAGTCAGAGCAGCTATTACACATAACTTGAAATAGTTATTTGTAATTATTCCAAAATACAATATCAAGGATTGTTAAGTGTTTTCAGTTCTCTAATTTTACTTTAAAATAATTATTCAAATATTGTGTTCAAAATACATTTAAATATTTCAGTTTTACAGTCATACGCTTTGCTGCGTTATATAAATGGTTTACATAGCTACATTACTATAACAAATTTTAGAATTGCTAAATTCAAAAATTTTGGAAAAAAGTTGCATCTACAGCAAAATCATATATTATGAAGGCATTTACCATAGTAAATAAGATTGCTAACATAGGCACAGTAGAAGTTTGAATAGTAATTGTGTGACCACCAAGCACATCCTTTCTTATTTGCCAGAATTCTAAGAGATTTCGTAAGTTGCAAGCGATATAAACTTTTCATACAAGAGAAACAAGTGGCAGGTTAGTACTGACTCAAAAAGATTGTATTTCACTTCTAAATGACCCCTGTTGTACACATTTTTCTTTCAAACTGTGAAAGAATGGAGTCTGCCAGGCAGTTCCTATTCACGCCATTTCTGTCCCTGCACACCGGCAGCACTGCCCTGCCAAAGCTGGCACAGGTGCAGAAGGGAGAAAGAGCCATCCTCAGATGACCCAAACCATGCTTAACCCTTCCCGGAAGGAGCATAAAATGATTGGGACAAGTCAGAAGATGTAAGTTTTGAGCTATCCCATTGTGTCCCCGAAGCTGGAGGAATGCGATTAACCCCTAGTTGAGTCATAGCACTAGGAATGACTGAACAGGACCTTTTCTGCAGGAGGAAGAGGGGTAGGGGTGGATTTTTCAGGGTGAAACAGGTTTCCAGCACCTCCATCACCTAAGAAAAAGACCGAGTCACCAGGGATGACTGTTGCTGCAATCCATAGAGGGTGCCGTGAAGAATCCCAGCAGGCAATGTTCAGTGCAGTTAGATAGTCAAGAATCAGCAGAGCCCCCAGAGATGTAAATCGTGTTAGCAGACTAATAATCCTTATGCAACAGTCAGTTGTGAACCAGATGTGGATGTGGAGGGTGGGTCTTGAATGCTCTGTTAAAGGGGCAGATATGTTCAGATCTAACAGAATAAATCTTCTAACTCTGACCATTACAGTTCTATAGGGATCCAAAGATGATGTTTTTTCCTCTGTCACAGGAAATGAGGAGATGATTTGTAAATGTACGTGATTCAGATTATTTTGTGCACGTTAAAATATGATTAGATGCAAGGCATCTTTGATGCTACATCCCAGTGAATAATTTTGAAGCCTTATTTTGATCCTTCTCTTGATGACATTCTTCTAGTTACCAACACCAAACACAGTGTGTTACAAATAAAAAATATGTGATCATAAAACCAAAATCAGTAAATACAAAGAGAGTGAAAGATTAAGTGAAAGCAGGAAAAAGCTGTGTCAGCCTTCTGTTGGACTCAATAGCTTACTGCTGACAATCACCTTTTCTGTAGCAACACATCATCTGAAAAAATACACTCTATTGTATCCCATGGGAAGCCTGACTTAGAAGGAGGAAAAAAGCTTACTTGTCAATGAAGCATGAATAGAGCCCACTGTATTGTCTTAACAGTTAAAGAAAATGGTTTGGGGTTTTGGTTTGGTTTGGTTTTCTATTTGCCTTTTTGTTTTTTTTTAAACTGAGTGTGGAAAGAAATTTAGAAAATAAAGGAGTTACATGAAAGGATTTACCATGACCTTCGAAGATGAAAAATCCACTTTCTCTGTTATTAGCCACCACAGTTCCATTATTCAAAGAAGAATAAGTTTATCATTTATCTAGATGACTTAGATAATGAGTTTTGATCAGGTATTTGCAAGCTTATGCAGGCGAAAGATGAAAAATATTAAATTTAAGAAACCTCATTTATTTATTAATACTACTCTACACTTCTATAACTATGGAAATCTAATTAATAAAGTCTCATTGACTCTGTTAGTAACAGTGTGCCATATCTAATTATTTAACAGTAAGATTATCATTGCACCAAAACATATTTAAAGGTAGCAGGACAGCAAAAGATGGCAAGTAGAGATTGACCCCTATTAAAGGGATTAATAAACCCTTTAATAATCATGAGTAGCAAGGTCAAAAGGCTACAAATAATGTATAGATATGCTAAATTTCCTGATCTGGTCAACTTGGGGTCTCACGAAATAGAAACGACTGCTTTAGCATGAATCTTTGCAAACAGAGTTACTGTAAATGCACGGTGGACTAGACCACAGCGTGCACCCCTAAAGAAATTCTGGCTACTGCAAAGGCTACAAGATGCAAGAAGCAGTGTGGACAAGCCTTCTGGACAAGATGCTGTTGATTTGCTCACACTATAGAGAAAACAACCATTTAAAAATGCCATAGTCTTCCTCTAAGCCAAGACTGTGACCTCTGAGAGATGCAGAGTATCAGCAAACAGCAGCAGCGATATATTCCTAAGATCTCATCATAAAGCAAAATTGGGAATAGAAAAAGCACTCTTTTTCTATATGAAAAATCCAATCATATGTGAACGAACAGCTTTTCTGCATGCAAGTTTAAAAAATTTCAAGGTCATTTACTGTTGAAACAATACGACTGCTTGTTGCTGGTTTTTGTTTGTTTACTTTTAAATATACGTTTTACTTGCCAAAAGACAAGAAAATAGGAACTTCTTTTTCAAGGAATGTAGAAAAGGTCCATACATTGATAAAAGATGTTAAACTATGCAGTTCCTCTTAACTTTACTATCCAAAAAATACTTCCACTTTTTTTTAAAGCATGCAAAAGCTTTAAAGCTTTTTTTTAAAGCATGCAAAAGGACTGCAAAAGTATGCTGAAGAAGTTTTACAGCTTGAGGAAGGTTTATTTTCATCATGAGTATACTTCTGGTTCACCAAAACTTTGAGAAAGATTTGCCTGGACCTATTCTTAAATCGAACAGCCCAAATCTCTCGAAGGCTCTAAAGTTAGATTTTATTAGAATATAAATTCGTAGAACTAATTTAAGATAAAATTCGAAGTGAGAGTAGAAATTAAAAGGGATTGCAAAGAAGTCTCTCCTCTGTCTATTGCATCCTGCTGCTGTCTGTCTCAGTCTTCTTCCTCCCTCTCTCCATCTGTTTCAGCCTATACCATAGGAAAGACTTCCCCCACGTATTCAGCAGCTCTCAGGGAAAATATCACCTCCCTCTCCTACAGAAGGCTTCACCTTCAATAGACTGCAGCAGGCAGAAGAGCTTTCCTTCCCACTGCCAAGCCCTATTCTGAACATAACCCTAAAACATAATCTATGCCAATAGATCGTAAGTGCACATAAACAAACTAAGGAGTTACGCAGCACATCACACCATATTTCTCAGTTCATAGTGCCACTCAGCCTAGGCAGCTTAGCCTGGAAATAAATACAAAATTTAAAGTAAAATTTAGTTGTAAGAGTACGACCTGTTCTGAATAGTTAAATGTATAAATAGCCAAATGCATAATAGCTACATGTAGAAATAGCTACTTAAAGTACATTCACTATATCCTGTTGATATATGTTGTTGTGTATATTTACAATCAGGAATTTAGAGAAACCTGACAATTAACTCCATGTAATTTTGTTTCTACTTTAAACCTTTAAAAAGCCACCATAAGTATTTTTACCCTTTACATACACACGAGAGTTTCCATAAGTGCTTCTGTTTATAAAGACACACATACAACAGATTGCTTCAATTAGGAAAGAAATTTGGATCACATACAGAAACTAAAAAAAAATCTCTGCATTTATATTGTAGCATAAGATGACAATGAAAGCACAAAGAGAACAAATACTAAACATAATCATCACAGTGCCATACAAGCAACACCTGACAAAAGCAAACAATTTTCATCTGGCTGACCTACAGAAACGAGATTTTAAAACTGTTTTCAAAATCTGGTGAAGTCTGAAAATAAAATAAACAAATTCAAACAACACCACTTACATAAAAGGTAGCAATCAATGGCCATTAACATACAAAAATTAAATATACAAACTTATAGAATTATTTCAGTGAATTATAGAAGAAAATGCTTGATTCTCTTGAAGTATCACTGATGCACTCTGTGGTTCATTTTGGTGACTTTCATTTTTCTGCAAGAATTTTAAAAAATCTAGATTGTGAATCCTCTTTCCTCAGTCTACACTTAATTCTCAACACATTTTAATTTCACAAAGTGTCAATTAGCTATAATGATTTTCCAAACAGACTAGGTAGTTAACTGTCTTGGTACTGCATAGACTCTTCTCTTAACCATCAAAAAAATGTTAATGACATTACAGAACAAGTATTGCATTCTTTTATTTTTTTAAAAAAAGTTAATTTATCTGAAAGACACCATTTTTTTAACAATACTCTTCTCCATATTAGAAACATAGAATTGTTTAGGTTGGAAGGGAAGTTTAAGATCATTGAGTCCAACGATCAACCTAACACTGCCAAAACCACCACTAAACCATGTCTCTCAGCACCACATCTACACACCTTTTAAATATCTCCAGGGATGGCGACTCCACCACTGCCCTGGGCAGCCTGTTC
The DNA here is from genome assembly GCA_013398815.1 of Ibidorhyncha struthersii. Lineage (NCBI taxonomy): Eukaryota > Metazoa > Chordata > Aves > Charadriiformes > Charadriidae > Ibidorhyncha > Ibidorhyncha struthersii. The sequence continues at coordinate 219,295 of VZSZ01005130.1, read as the reverse complement.
CAATGCTTGACAACCCTTTCTGTGAAGATTTTTTTCCTAATATCCAACCTAAACCTCCCCTGGCATAACTTGAGGTCAGTTCCTCTTGTTCTATCACTTGTTACTAGCAAGAAGAGGTCAATCTCCACCTCTCTACAAGCTCCTTTCAGGTAATTGTAGAGAGGTCTCCCCTCAGCCTCCTTTTCTCCACGTTAAACACCCCCAGTGTTCCCTCAGCCGCTCCTCCTAAGACTTGTTCTCCAGACCCCTCACCAGCTTTGTTGCCCTTCTTTGGGCACACTCCAGCACCTATGTCTTTCTTGTAGTGAGGGGGCCCAAAACTGAACACGATACTCGAGTCACAGCCTCCCCAGTGGATTCCCGATGTTTTTGAAATATGCATAACACAGTTTCATCTTAATTTTGGATTGTTTCAGTAAAATCTTAATATCCAGCATTTCAATTTTTTTATGCCATCAGTATCCTCCATGTTTACATTTTTACACTTGGTATGTTTGAATTTTTTATTCTTTTTTAATAGAAAACCCGATGTTCAGAGTTTCCCTACACCAATGGGAAGGAAAAGAGACAGAACCACTACGACATTACAGCAGCAATAATCCCTTCCTACTTTGTGCTGGTACAAATGACTGTAAAATGTCTACTGTGGTGTTGTCTCAGATATGCAGTCCAGACCTTCATCTCAAATCTGATGTCAGAAACAGGTGACTCAAGTGGCAGCCAGACAGAATTTGAACAGCCACACGCTAGAGTACAATCTATAAACTCCCTGAACTTTTATGCCTAAAGTTTCGCAGGAAAAGTTCTTGAGGATATAGAAATCTACACAAACTCAGAGCCCACAGCTCAGATCTTAATTCCCCACCACACACAACATTTGGAATCCACAATCTGGGTATATTTTTGAGCCAAAGTTTCTCCAGGAGTCAGACCAGTGCATCCTAAGCATCGCTACAGCTACTACAGAGATCAGCACAAACATCAGCCGCCAGGTCACTGCGGTGCAGCCTCCTCTGCAGAGTTCTCACCAGGAAAACATGGTGTGGGCTGCCTTCTTTTTGATAGTATTAAACCCAGCTCTTCGTATTTTTGCCTAGCAGGGTGTGTGCCCCATCACCTTAGCGTAGGCAAGGGAGAAGCGGCCGGAGGATTCATACCAGCTGGGAAAATAGATTCAATTTGCACACAGCGAGAAAGAGACCCAAGGAAGCCAAATGACCCTGGCACTCAGCAGGAGAGGGCAGTCCTACAGTCTAATTTCCGTTCCCAGGCATGTTGCTTCATTTTGTATTAAAAATCACCGAATAAAGTAGAAAAAGATAAGACCACAATACCATCCTGACATCATCAACAGTCAAATATAACAAGGACTTATGGTTATTGAGTCTTTTCACATCTCTATTTTGATTTTTTCAAAACCCTTGACTGCTTTCACAGTCAAAAGGAGTCATTAAAATCAATTCAAAATGTCAGTAATGAGCGCATGTGAGAACACAACAATAATTAGGCAAAGAAAGCCATCTAATTAAGTGACGAAAATAAATTTCAAAGCAATCGTTTAATCCTAGAATTGCTGTTAATTTTCAAGAAACTGTTCTCTTTCTCTGATGAAGGCCCATAACTTAATATGGTAAATACGGCTTAATACAGGAGTTTTATACTCGTATCCAACAAGGAATAGAACTATTCCCATACTCAAGCTTTTGTATTAAAAGAAAAGTTTGTGTTTTCCAAAATGTCAGAGTGTTCCCAAAAGAACAAAGTCCAGACAGAAGTCTGGATTTGAAATTCTACTTTGGTATTTGAGTGCCACTACCACTATCTAAGAATAAATAATTACACTGGTAATTATTTAAAATATATTTTTTTTTTAAATTGGATATCTTTAGTATGAATTAGTGATAAAGTTATACACAAAAAGGTATGTTAAAGAGGCATATTAAGACTGTAAAATGAACCACTGCAATCAAGGGTGCCTGTGAATTATTTTTGGGTGAGTGCTTACTTAATGGGCAGCTATTCAACACTTTGTTCTACATTCAGTACTCAGTGTTGGGCCCATGCCTCATTTACTACATACTACACAAAACCTTTTCTAAAGACAGCATTAATTTCTGATGTGGCTTTCTATAGTATTCATCAGTATCATTTTCTAAGTTCTTCAGAAAAGTTAATGAATTTGTTACAACATTACTGTGAGATGTGCAGGCATTATTAGTCCCATTTTATAGGACAGGAAATGAAACAGAGACCAAGGACAAAAACATCCATTAATCACGAGTAGCCAATCTGAAATACCTAGAGTTTGATTTTTTTCATAATATTTTGAATTATATAACACTACATACGATCATTCTTATTTTGCAGTTGCTTCCATCGTTCATTGCACTTCTTTCCACTTTTAGAGCAAAACAGGAAAAGAACATACATTCATCTTTCCCTTACATTATCACTGATTCATCTCCTACGCATTCATTCAGTGTGTTGTAGAAAGTTCCTTGGGAAGTAGTATATAGCCATGTTATTAAAAGTTGTACCATCATGCCCTAATAAAGAGTCAAATCAAAAATTATTGTCCCAGCAACCTTAATTCTTCCACTTTCCTGGCACCCACTGTCTGAATAGCATATTTCAATAAGAGTGGGTTTACTAAGCAATTTTAATAATCAGGCTGGAGTAAATTCTAGAGAACCACTTTACTTGTGGGCTGGCTTCTTCCTTTCCCCAAATCTTTCCAGTAGAGTATCCCAGTTCACTATATCTCAGCTGAGAGGGAAGAATGAACCTGAGTTCCCAGAAAGGGAGCAAGAACATACATAACCGGACACATTCATTGGCTTTCTAACTTTGGCCACTGGCCATTCTCCCACGGCTCCTGTCACATAATTTCTTAATACATGTTTCTAAAACTGAACGACATGGCAAAAGTTTTTCATACATATACAGAATTTCTGAGAAATATGTCTAGCATTTTGGATCCACAATTTAAAGATCAGCAAAAGTTCTAAACCTAAAAAAAAAAATTCTAAACCTAAAGTACTGCAATATATGGCAGACAGCCATATGAACAGAGCATGCAACCAGACCCACCCACAACTTAGTCTTGTTCCCAACTACAACCTAATTATCACATTTTATTTTAGGTGAGGATCACATGATTTTTACCTGATCAATGACTGAAGCGTTTTTTTCACTTTGTTTTCTGATAACTAATAATAATAACAATTAAATTATGCTGAAAACTAGTGCAATGGATGTCAGCATGTGCTTACTCAGAGGGAATCCTTATGGCCAACTTGAAATGATGATGGATGGATAGTCACTAAATCTGAAGGAAGAGATGGTATGCTATTAAGAATACTAGCTACAAAACAAAATATTAAAGTGTTTAATAGCAAAGGATGGGTAAAACAAAGATGGAAAACTTCTTAATTCACTGAATAAATGGCTGGCCTTATGTACAACCATGTACGCATTAATAAAAACTTTTAAAACTACAGTTAAGAAATTTCAATCATTCGCTTCCACCAGTAACATTATTTCAATATCTTCATTACACTAAAAGGCAAACAGACAATTATGTGCCCGAGCTGATAAATTTTCATCATAATTCTGTATTACTGAACTACAATAACTAATTTTGTGAATAGAAACCTCATAAAACAGTGCTGTTCTATTTTTACTTCTTGAAATCACTTAAAGTTGTAAGAAACTCCCTCACAATTGCAACACTAGACCTATCACAGTCAGTCTTCCCACATTTTTCTATTTAGGGAATTCTCTCTTCATGCTGATTCTAAAATTCATACTCTTCATTGCACAGACAGTTTGTCCCTCTCCTGCTCTTTCTAGCGATTGTTCTCAATTTCCAGCAAGAGTTTGTTGAGAACAGTCCTATTCATATTCCTCTCTATCAGCAAAAATGTTGCTTCTGAAACCAAGTTCCACTATCAAATGCTATAAATCATACTAATTTGTGACCAAAATAAATTCTGCTTGTATTACATCAAAGTTAGGGGGTAACCACCAGACCTATTTTCAGTCAGGATAATTATTTTGAACTTTCAGAGCAGCTGCCTGATGCATTCCTATGTCATCTGTATCTAGCAGTCATCCACTGCCTCATTTTCATTGTTGTATTGAAATATGTTGGTGTCCAACATTACTTGTCCATTGTAACAAAACAAAAAGTCATTTACTGTGAAGTCTTTACTATAAACTAGCAAAACTTGCATTTTTCCTAAATGTAATGAGCGCGGAATGAACTCCAAAATACTCCAGCACTTACTATTTATATGCCTTTTTCCATGTAAAGAAAGAGCATGTGAGAATGAATTTCACAGAAGGTCAAAGTTTTTTTAGAAACATACAGCAATAAAAATTCATTGTTTCTTTTATTGTACTTTGAAAAAATGTACTAGGCTAAGAAGCCCACAAAAAGTCATAGGGATTAGTGTCATAATCAGCAAATTGGGTAGCTAAATTTTATTTTAAATAGAATTCTTTTCTCTTATGGAATTTTCAGGTGCATTTTGGAAAGGCCTAATAAATTGTCAATTTTGATCTTAAGGGACAGCCAGATAGAGAAAAATCTGACCTATGTTAAAATTTTATTCACCTAATGTTACTAATAGTCTAGGCTTACTCTATACCGACTAAAACTTTCTGAAGATGACCGATCTCTTTCTAAGACAGATATGCACAGCGCGCAGAGGAGTAACCCACTCCTGACTCTCCACTGACTACAGACACACCTAGATGGTTAATTAAGGCTGGGCATATAAGTTTTAAAAAGCTGTGAGATGCAGGTCACTGTAACTGTCATAGAAGTAAATATGTAGCTATGTCAATGATATGGTAAGCGAGGGAAGACTTGTTGCTGAGATCTAAAAGCTGAGGAACATATTAAAAGAACCTAGGTTCTTTTAAGCATATAGTCTGCAGATGCAGTTCCTAAAGGTTTTAAACCATGGACCACAGCCTGGTCTCATTTTTTCATAGCTATTTCACCAAACTCTGAACTGAAAACACTGCAACAACTGAAGGGACTTCTGTGAACAGCTGCAGCCCCTTTTCAAGTTCTGCCCAGGACCACGGTCAGAGTTTGGAAACCAGTGAACTAGAGAATGATGAACAAAATACTAGTAAAAGAAGCAACAATGAAGAAAAGTGAGCGCATCAACTGGCAGTTATTTAAACATCAGTTTTAGAAAAAAGGTCTAGATGTCTCCGATGACAGAGCATTTCAAAGCTCATGGCACAGGCATTACGATTAGTCAAAAATATAAGCGTTATTACTCAATAGTAAGGACTGCTCAGTAAATGAGCTTTTGTTTTATCACAACAGACAGTCTTTCTTGTATCTTAATTCTTATAATACTCTTGAAATGGGAGAAAAGTGGGAAAACAAAACCAAGAAAAAAAATAGTAGAATTTACAATTTATCTCTCCATGAAATTTTCTTCATAGAGATCTAGATGCATCACCAGCTTTACAACACTCATATTAATATTACAACTCTAACAGGCAATATCATTTTGCAATATACTAGCATCAGTACGCGCTAACCTGATGCTAATTTTTTTTTTACTTATATAGTCTAGACACACTGAAGAGATCTCCACCCTGCTTGTTCTGACAACTCAAATGGCACATCTAAGAAACAACAACATTAAATTAATATTTGAGTTCATGTGTTATTGCCAAAGAGGGATGTTTCTTGTCATATAGTTAATGAAAGCAGTCAAATTTTAATGTTATTTTAAATCTTGCTCTTATAATGTTCAGTTCATTGTATAATCCCTACAAATAAGGTACTTTGTTTCCTTTTAGAAATAAAGAAACTGATTTTTGTTTCTAAAATGGGTTTACATCCATAATACGGATATGGTAAAAGTCCAAATACTAATTTCAAAATTGTTTATTCTTTTATACGTGTATATGCTCAAGTTTTCACATAAATTCAGAATATTCAGAAGCTAGTCACACAATGACTTCTATGTGGATTATTAGCAGTTTTTTTCCTGGTTCTCAAATAATTCCAACACAGACCTCAGCAATTAAAGAGGCAACCTCTGGTTGATCAGGCCTTACAAGGAGACACAATGTGCACTTCATAAATTGGCTATAAATATACACAGATAAGTAGGTGCTCCTGTAATATCTCAACATTTTCAAAATTCTCTTCCTCCCTTTTTCTCATTATTTAGTTGAACTTTGCTTAAGAAACCTTAAATCTACAGTCCAAATGTCAGATCTTCCCCCATGTTGCTTAACTCCACGTGATTTCTATAAAATACACAATGTAAATTGAAGTTGAGATGTTTCAACTTTGCTGATATTCTTTGCTGTTTCTCAAACAATTTTAACATGTTAGTTCTGAGAAGTAAAATCTCTTCTAGCATATAAATCCAGAACATTTTCAGCAAAACTGAGCTTCATACTGGACAGAAATGACACATGTCATATACCTCACTGTGCAGTCTCATCTATTTTAATTCCATGAATTTGAAGAGGTTTTTGTATCGTAAAAAATATGATATGCTAAATTACCATACTTGTACACAACAGACAGCAGAACGCTTTTGCATTACAACTTCGAGAACAAGATGTAACACAAGCACCTTTTCATTTAAAAGGCCATCAGGCATATTTAAAGTAAAATCTGTTGATTTAAATAACATTTTCACTGCTTTTTGCTCACGCTAAGAACTGTGTGCCAATTCAGGAAAAAAAAAAAAACACACCAACAGTGATGTTATATTAAAATTCCAAACATTTACAAATGAGATTACTTAGCTCTAATATTGCCTAATCCAGCCAACACAGCCTTTAAAAAAGATAGGATATAATACTCCAACCCTTAGTAGAGAGTAAAGTACAGCATGACAAACTTGAGGAAAACAAACCAAACCAGATTCCTTTCTCCACTTCCTACAAATTTAGCTTGTAGGGCTGGCCGTTAATCACATAAAATAATAAAACTTTTGTTTAAACTAAGCAAACAGAAATAACAGAGGAAGGAAAAATGGAGCCTAAAAGGCTGTTTTTCTCAGCCCCAACACAGTCACCCACCCTTCAGAGGAGATTTATTCTTCGCCTGAGAGAGGGAATGTTGGCCACAGCGGCAGGGCTCACTGACTCCTTTCTGAAAGTGACTTGGAAAACTCAATTTCCACCTCAAACAGCTGCCAGACATTAAAAGAAATATTCTCTTTTCCTAGCACTACTTTTTCTATAAACCAGGAACTAGATACAGCTGTGCTTTCATTAATTCATGACTTTTTTTGGCTGTGGAAAGAAAGTACTGCTAACTGAAACACACAAACCTCTTCCTCTTTTATTGTTTTGATGATTAGCTTAGTACAGAACAATTGACAGATACCACTACTTTTTGAGGCACAAACTTTTAGACACAGCCTTTCTAGGAACTGAATTATCATGTAAAAAAGGAACAGCAAACTGTAGCGAATATTGACAGTCTGTTTGTTCTTGGTATTTGAAAAACACTGATTTTTCATATCTCCTGACCTTCATAGACCATATATTGTGGCAGGGAACCCTTGCCAATGAATGTGAAGTGACGTATGTGCATGATGTAGTTGTACATTGTCTTCCCTAGATTAATTTCATTTTTCTCTTTGTACCATTCAGTCTACTGTTCATTCCAATAATGACCTCTCTTCATCTTCTCTTTCATCAGCCATTCCTAGTGCCATGAAAGGCTCTAACACTTTACAATCGGTCTAGCCATATTTTCAAACCCGTACAGAAGTGGTACCTATTTCTACTCAACAAAAGTAGAATTCTAAAATTCTCATTTCATTGACAAGAAAAATGTGAGGTTTTTGCCCTTTTAGGATTTTTCTGCCCACATTTTACATAGCTTGTCATTTTTCCAAAATTATTCTGATGGCCATGGCATTTCCTTAAGGGGGTAACACAGTAAAGCATATTTATTTACCCATAACATAAAAAACCAAATCAAATATATATTACTTCTCTACTAGTGTATCTTCATACTCCTTGACAGATACATTTTTTCAACTTTCCCTGAATGTCTTGTTTGCTATTGTATCTATTTTGCTAATGTATACTGCTGTTTTTTGACCTCACACAGTTTGCTCTTCCATTTCATGTCAACATTATCCTTTATATCAAGTGACTAGAAAATTACACTTTGCTGTCAATGGGTTATATTTCTGGAACATTATTTTAAAACTATATTCACAAAACATAGCTAAGAAAAAGTGTCAATAAATTAATATCAAGGACTCATGGGCTACTCTAAAATACGCTGAAACTGAGCTGAGTTAGCCAGTCAGAAAGTTGAACTTGCAAATGTCCACATTTAACCTAAGGTAAGATTTCTCAAAGTTTATATAGCCCAAGGTTTTGTCATCATCTTGAGACAGAAATGACCCTCAATTTATTTAAAAGATCCTATGGAGCCCCTCACTCAAACACTCTGCAAGGGCTTCACAACACTAATCCTAAAGCTGAAAACATTACTGACTGCTCTCTCGACTTTTACAAATATGTGTGCTAAGATGAGGGGGGTCAGGGCCCAAGACACCTGGAAAGCATACCCTACGATAACTAGACAGCTGCATTAGGTGTTCAGCCTGTAACAAGGGAAGACACTAAACTATCCTCAAGTGCTTCATATTTGCCAGAGGAGAAAAGTACCCCAGCTGACACAGAATAGCACGCTAGTTTGTCCAAGAACTCCCAGTCAAAGGAGTCAACACAAATTCTCCCACAAACCATAAGCCACTTACTTTTGAAGTCAGGGTGGGGTTTTTTCTATTTCAATTGGTTCGAGATTTCACTACAGATCTTCCCTTGAAGTCCCACTAATCAAGAATTCTCTCTTTTCCCTGGGAAGTCGGCACAGGAAGCAATGCAACTGTAAAACCACCGCAAAGGCCTTCCCTTCACTGTCAGAAGGTAAAGTAAAGGGACACTGATGGATCCTTTCCTATTCCGTTTGCTTCTTACAACTCCAGTCTTGGGGAGCTCTAAGGCCTCCCAGGTGTTTGAGGAGTGACAGCTCCTCTCCTTGTGGACATGTTAGGGGAACAAACACACACACAGCACACTGTATATGCAGCACAAGGATCCAACAAGTATTCATCCCTATAAACCCCAGCTCAATATAAAGACAAAATAAAATATTGTATATACGTAGATTTTGCATGTTTCCTTCTCATTTAAAAAACTGCTTCACACATGGGCTACAGGCCCCTACACAGCAAAGCGTTTCTTCTGAACAAGCTCTCCAAGCCATCGAGTCTCTCTCACTCTTGCCTCATCAAGCTTTTCAAAATGTATAGTTCAGTAAAGAATCACAATTTGTACTGTTTTAAATTTTATACTAATAGGTATTTTACTGTAATACTACATATTATGTTTGCAAGATTAATATAAAAAATAATTATGGGACTTGTGGAACAGTCTATCGGGTCATGAAGGCCTCTAATTCAGACTTTTATTTGCATACATTATAACGAACGTTTATCTGTTATTTTCTTCCCCTTAGCAGTTAGAAAGCTAGTCTGTCCAGGGTAGCCACCATCCTCTTTTGACTTAGGGTATATCTAAATGAAAAGTCACTAAAATGACTTTGTCTACTTTGGCAGAAGCTACTAAATAGTATCCGTAAGGGGATGCCAGTCAGTAAATTCACTGATACATCAGCAAAAGCTATCAGGGAAAGCAAATAATCATTTCAAAAATAAAGTGGGTTTTTATAAACAAAGAAAATCCCTGATATTGAAAAAAAAAAAAAAGTAAGTGGATGGAAAGATTCTCCAATTCACAGTAAAGTCTGAAAATGATTGGCAGCAAAACTGCTTCTTTAGCCTGCCCAAAAAAGCTGCAAGCCAACCTAGCATTTGGCAAATGAGTACGCAGAGCCTGGGGTGAGATCGTAATACTTTATTAGGAGCTTCAGATTCTTGGTGTGGTTATTGTTTTAATTCTCTAGAAGTTGATGGTTTGTGTGGTTATTTTAGCTCAAGGCAAAGACTCCATTTGCCTGTTGCTCTTTATACGTTCTGAGTTGGCAGGTTTGTTGAGGCTAATCTTTTCTCAAACCACCCTTGAATTGTCCAATTTAAATTATAATCTGTTCCACTAGACCTTTTAAACACTAAGATTTCTTTTTTAAATAGAATTTATTCGTATAAACCCATATATTCAAAAGACAATGAGTCATTATTGTTACTGTATTTATAAATAATACAAATTGTTTCAGTGTGTATCAGAGTCAATCAGTGTTAGACATAATTGCTGAAACTCATTATTTTAAGTCAAGCATGACAGTTTTACAATTACAATATGTATTTAGTTTAAATTAATGCTGCCCCAAAAGGAAACATGAATTCTACAAATCAGCAGCGAAGCATCTAACTGCTGGTATACATCTCACAACTCAACTAAAACAAACACCTTTTCAATAACTAAAATTTACTGTTTATGCCCTTTAAGTTTCAACATAATTTTTAAATATCTGGAAAATCTCTGCTAACAGTTTTATTAAGAGTGCTACTTGCTATTTATCTTCTAAAATACTCTCCTTGGAATGTTCTTGAGTTTAATTTTTCTCTAAGCATAGCAAGTCTGCCACCTAGTGCTTTCTGGCTACCTCTAGTACACAATTTATTTGATATTTTTTTTTAATAATTTTTTAATAAAAGATGTTATGCTCTAAGTCCCTGATTGCATATACATGCATGTTTGCTCACACACAGAGTGCTTAAAAAAATCACACTGTATCTTCTTGCTGTCAGGTTGCATTACATGTTTCAACAGCTATTAGACCATATTTGCATTTCCTGACTAGCATGCAACCCTCTTATAACTGTGCTCTTCTGCTGAGATGTGAAAATCTCACTGTGATTGTAAAATGAAAAACCTGCAATTTATAAAAAAAGCAAAAGAAAACAAATTTTACAAACATATCATGTCAGTATAGTATGAGAAATATGAGGGAAGCCAAAGTGTCTTTGGCCCACTGCATCTCCATACGCAGTCTCTTATTTGGCGGGGAGTGCCACGGCAGTGTGGTACCCCCAGCACTGAAGATAGGCACACCTTGGAACGGGCTCTGAGCTAAATGCTGCTGAGATTACCTGCTCGGGATCCGAGGGTAACAACTCTTCAGCAGTGGCACCTTACATGGAAGACAAAAGCTGGGGAATGATGAGGAAAAGGAAGCAAAAGCAGATTCCATTCACAAAAACAAATTTCTGAGCAGCAGGGCTGGAGCAGCCCCAGAAGTGATTTATGGTAGATCCCAGTGTGCCACTCACAAACTGAGAGCAATCACAGCCAAGTTGCATTCCCAATCCAGCACCCATCAGCCCCTAGAACGGTTCCTTTCGCAGAGGTTGCTTCTGGCTGCTTATATCCAGTCTTCTGTGAAGATGATGACCTAAGTTTCTGCCCCTTTGTTTTACCAGATTCTTGCAATGCAGCCAGACCACAGGAGAAAATTTGGCATGCTATTTAGAGAGATTTCTTTCAACAGTTTTAATTCCCCTTTTTATGAAATTATAACATTTGTAATATAATAACCGTTACTGAAAATTGGCTTATATCAGAACTTTGACTATGAATAAGCCCGGGAAAAAAAGAAGAAAAAAGAAAAGATACGTTCAAATATTAAGGAAATACCAGGCAGGATGGCTCTTCCTCTTTTTTAAAGGCTGTAAATCCAAGAAATATCTCCATCAGAGGCATATATTCTTGGTAAAACGTGGAATAAATGATCAATAAATAGGTTTTAATTCTACAAAGAGCCATGAATCATTCAGCCCCACTCATTTTAATTCTCTTCATAAGTGACCCATCCCTCCTTGCATTCATTCCTGGATTCTGTAATCCTTCTCAAAGGTCATGTTCTAATCTCTAACAAATTTAAGAGTGGGTCCGCTCTGCAGCACAGTAAACTCTACAGTGTTTCCCTGGATACATAATGCACTTCTGAATGCAAAAGGCAAGTTTCCACTGCTTTTTCTCTGAGTTTACAGACAGCCAAGGACCCACAAAACTGTATGTCCAGGCCAAAGATAAGCACCAGCTTATGAAAACTGTTAATTTATTGCAGTCTTACTGATTTGTAACTACATTCTTGCTGTGCATTGCTGAGAAAATCTTCTCAAACATATGAAAGTTTCATACCCTGTAACCCACTACTGCTGCCTATTTCAAAACAGCAACCAATCTGCAGACCCAAATGGAGAAGCTACTTGTTCTCTCTTTTCACTCTTGGTAGTACCAGAAATAATAAAAAATGCTTCTGAACATTTTTTTCTTTAATGAGTAAAAGGGAATAAGAAACTAAGGTATGTAAATCCACATACATTTTTTTCAACTACATTTTCTTAGCTGGCTGCCAGATTGGTCTTAGCTAGGCATTGTCTTAGTGGAATAGGCAACTTTTGAGTGCTCAACTCATGGAAATTCTAACAACTGTGTGGGCAAACAATACGATTTACACCCAAACCACTGATTTGTTGTAAGCTTTTATGCTTCTGCACATATTAGAATCTATCAGTTGCACTTCTTGTTTGAAATGTAGCATTGGAACCATGACACTAGAAGTAATGTACATAAAACAGACATTTTTGAAAGTTTTTGACCTTAGAAATAGGGATATCTAAGAGAGGTTTATGAGGAGCGTTACCACATCCTTTCAAACCAAGGGGTTGTTAGCAAGCCTATAATTCACCTTCTGTATAGTATCATATCATGAATTGTAAATTTAAACTCTTATTTTCTCTAGAACACTGGTTTAACTATTTACCCATTTATGATTTAAAGCTTTGTGTCTGTATAAAACCCAGGTCAAAAATCACAGAAGTGGCATTTGTCCCAGTGATTCCTCCCAATCAGTCTAAAACCATCTGGTTTTGCTGCATGTTTCTTTGCGCCCAGGAGCACTGATTCCAACAGCAATGTATTTCTAATGCTGATGTGTGGAGACCTAATCCTGCAATTTGGATGCATACTTTGCTATCTAGGTGTCACTGTTGTACATCACACTGGCTGAGATACCAAAGAACAATAACAACAACAAATACAAACGCATCATGACAAAATGTTATATTTATGGTTTGTGTACATGCATAAGTCAGCAGCACAACCGTCTCTGGCCTCCACTCAGAATTCATTTATAGGGATTGAATAGCTTCCGATCATTCACAGAAAGATTGGCTTCTAACAGAAAGACCTAGGGATACACAGCCTCTCTACCAGAAACAGAGACACAACCCAGAAGCAGACTTGTAATCAACCTACAAGACAAACAAAACTGCGGCTTTTCAATTCATTAAACTTTCTTTTGTATTCTTATTCTTCTTTTTATTATGCATAAGAAATCTTTTATAAGATTTCCCTGATATTCCTAAACAATAGCACATCGAACAATTTTGGCTCAAGAAATCCTTCCCCTCACGAAGTTCCTGAGTTGCAAATTGTTGGTTGTAAAGAGAGAAGGATGACTATATGTTTGTCCATTTGCTATACTCTTGCCCTGGCACTCAAATTCAGCCACTACTGACAATAGGGTACTAGAATACATAGACGATCATGCAGCTGCTCATGCATTCTTATACATTCAATATTTTTCTAATTTTTATATTTGTGAGGTTTGTTCTCATTCTCTTACTCTCAGAGAAGTTTGTTCTCTCTGTTGTGCTTCTTCAATCATACAGTGAAGTCATGAAGAATGAAATGAAAATAATTTTAATAGAAGAAATGGGTGACAATTTTCACACAATCTGGATAATGCACTATTGCATGCCCTGTCTATTACGCATTTCCTACTCCACTTTTATTAAGTTTTGATAATTTAAAGCACAAAAACTACTCCTGTCCAGTGCTGCCATGTTTTGAAATGCCATATTCGAATTAAATCTGATGTTTAACAAACAGAAAGATGGAAACAGCTGAACTTCTATAGGGCGGTGGGGATTCACAATATCACAAGTTGCAAAAAGTTCCCCTAAGGTAACAAGCATTCTCAATCCACATCCTGCTGTTAAAGAGAAACTGATATCATACAACAGTTAGCCATACACTCAGGATTGAATTCTATGGTGTTGGCTTAGAAAAGCATTCTAATTTAGGATAGTATTTGCGCAAGTGAAAAAAAGATAAAATTTGAACACTTAAAACTGGTCATTTTGAAGATGGCTAAATGCAAGCATGTGACTAAAACTTTCCTGAAGAAGATCCCAACCATACAGCAAATTACTAGTTGTATTTCTATTTTGCTACCATTCACTGATTTTGATTCTAAGTGGTAGAAACAAATATGCCTAGAATTTTTATTTCTCATAAACTTATGATGCTCGTAAGTATACACTATCTGTTTTTCCTCAGTATTTTCCTCCCTCCTGAGCAATAACTATTCCTGTGCTGTAAAAAATAAGAATATTCTTCACTTCAAGGAGAAGCAAAACAGCAATATAAGTGTCTAAAGAGAAAGTCTCTTACAGAGTGGTGAAATAAGCACAGGAAAATACCATCCAAATGCCTGTCTGGTACAAAATCAAAACATTTTCTTACACAATTATAGTCCATGGTAAAGCCATATTTTCAAATACTTATAAAAATAAGAAATCGGAGCATCTCTATGACATACATATATTTTAATACATGATTTAGCAGGTAATGAACAGTGCTGATAAGCAATTGTCATTGAAATCTTAGGTCAGTCAGTTATCCACAAATTATTTCCTATTATGATGCACCAGCGACTAAATGCAAGAAATAAAGAATTCCATTACTTTAAATTAACACAGGCATCTTATTACGTCCAGATAAAATAACTCTGAAAATCATTTCTATACCACATTTTAAATGACTGAAAGTATTAAAAGAAAATTTATCATTCCAGAACAACAAGATCTTTAAAATATTTTGAAATCTGACAGAAGACAAATAATAGCAGCGAGTTAAAGGTGAAAGGGTATCTTGAATATAGTACAATTTGTCTCCAACATGATTTATAGAACCAACCTGCAACTTGATAGCAAAAAAATAAGGTTTTTCACGGAGGTGCCTGCGGTCTACAAATCTCATTACTGTCATTTCTTTTCCATCTCTTATATTTAATAACGTTTATTTTTAAAGGACAAAACAAATGTTGATACAAATATCCAACAGAGCCTACCACAACACTCTCCTCATAGTATGAACTTCTTGTGAACTCATTATCTAACTCTAAATCTACAAAATTTATCAAATTCATAGATACAAAAATTCACTCTTCTAAGTACTGAAATTTCTCTTTTGAAATGAGAAAAATTTCTTATGCAATATACAAGTGGAATTCAATTTATTTGATCAACAGTATCTTTAGATCACAGTTTTAAGAAGTATTTTCAAATCGGTCTACTTTATGTCAACTGTCAACAATGTTAACAGTATCTTCAAGGTACAATATTTAAAAATTATCTTCCAGTTTAAAGCATTAGATTTGAACAACCAAAAACCACACACCAGGTTTCTTTAACACCTGGCAAGAGGAATAAATGTTTTAGGCCTAGATGTCAGCATCTGTAATACAATATGTGTCAATTTTGTTCTGTAAAACATACCTTGCAGATGCAAATCATTTAAGGTAGAAAAGAAAAATTAGTAAAGAAAAGAAGCGTTTGTTTATTAGGTAAATGATGCCTTAAAAAGATTCTAAAACAAAGCTTTTGTATACGTTCTAAAATGAAATGCTAAGAAAACAAGGCCATAGATCAGAATGGGTGCTATAACTATATTCAGAGATATCTCTTTATGTAGTTTGAGGTAGGGATAATGTTAGGAAATAATAGACAAATGGATCCAATTGTCTGACATTGAGCAGGTAAGTGCAAAAATCACAAAAAGCAAAACAGTGTTCTCCAACATCCCATATGTTTTTATGATGATTAAAATTACTATTTAACATCAATATTGGCACAGCAAAATTGGCACAGCTCACCAAGGGATTTCTGCACATGGGTAATAAGCATTCTCATCCCTTCACGTCTTTCATGACTATCAGAAATATAATGCTTTAAAGCAAATTTGCCAGAGGCACCTTTTCCACAATAATAAGAACATGGAGACAACACACAGTATCATGTTATGATACTCTGGAGAGCAGCTGCGTATGATGTCCCTGGGAGGCAGACTGGTTAACCCATTCAGAATGTGCCCGGGAGATACTGCTGCTTAGCCTATTTGTATTTCCCCACCACAAATTCTGTCTTTTAAACAATGACACAATTACTTATTCCTTTCATTCATACATGTTGAGATACAGAGAATAACCCACAGGCTTAGTCAGTCCCTCTAACCTGGGTGTAAAGAATCAACCTTTAGTAGACCTTAATCCTTGTGGACAAAAGTAACAGAGAAGCCCAGTGAGGCATTTAATTTTTCAGTTAAAATATCAACGTGCCCCAACTTCAGAAAGTCTTAAGAAAAATATTTTGGTTTTCCAAGAAAATGAAATCATCGCATAATATGTAAACAGCATTTAATTACTGAATATTAAAAATGTAAGTACTCACAGTAGCATGTTCCCCTAAGTGGATTTCCAAGATACCTATTCTCAGAGTCACAGCTGCAGAGGGAAAAAAAGACAAAACCAAACATTCCCATTAAACACAGTATAGTTTTAATAAAAACGCAGCTAGAATATTTATTCCAAATGGCATGTTTCATTACTAGTAAAACACAAGCACATGAAAACATAAAGTATTTGATATAGTTCTTAATTAGGGTGTGCTACTTTCCTAAGGCACCTCTCTCTCCTCTCTTCTTCTAAAAGCAAGCCAGAATGACGACGCTCTTGAATAAGGCACTTGAGTCATGTACCTAAAGTCGGTGCTTTATTGTAGGACTTAACGCAGGTGGTACATCTCCGCTAATGAACAAAGGAGAGCCAGGCAGGGAGGCTGAGCACTGGATGTCTAATTATCCATGCCTCTTCAGTGATAGCTTACTCCCTCGTCCGGTTTTGATCTGGCCCTCTCCAAGACAACAGCTGAGCATGCATCAGGGGGATCATTGAGCACAGAAAGTGTTCCTAAATATGTCTCCCTCTAACATACACTGTCCCAAAACACCACGAGACCAGGCTTTACACCTTCAGACACCTTCCACACCTCTTCAGGCCATCCTTTTTTCAGGGATGGAACATACGCTCTCCGCTTCCAACAACACAAACACCACTCTGGTGGGTTGCAATGCATCCTTCGTATTATTTCCAGCTCTTTAAATGAAAAAACCGCACCCTCCAACAATAACAAAAAACAAACACACAAACAAAAAAGCCACCCAAAATACCCCTAAGCATAAAATAATGATTACATTTTCACAGCACCACATAGGACCTAGAGGTGATCCAAAGCTAGGTTGTCAGCTCTAAAAAGTTGAGTCCTAAGCTATGTAGCTGCAACTAGACCATGGCAATGGGCTCTGGGGCCAGAAATTTTGGCCATATGTGTAGAACTATAAGCACAGCAGTGTCTCAGACACTTAGCTTCTCTGAACTTCAGAGGCAATTGCTTCTCTTCATTGCCCACCTAAGGCATGAGGTGAAATTCAGACTGAAGACAATGTACTCATGCTGCTGACAAGACATGTACATGGTAAGATCTGGAGAAGTATCTTTCTTATTGATAAGATATACAGTTATTTTCAGAGACATGAAATATTCTACAGAATTTCACGGTGATCAAATTGAGTTATATAACATTTCTCTACAAATGCCAAGTACCCCAATAGAAAACGATTATCCCACTTTTGGTTTTCTTGGCTATTCCACAGAAGTCCCCAGCAAGATTATAATTTTCTATTAAATACACAGAATGATTTATAAAACAAAGAGAAAGCTTATCGTTGCCTATTAAATTCCATATAAATATTTTCCCAGAGGAAATCTGGATGATTTAATAGCTTGGACTACCTTCTCATTAGTTTTTTCCAAGAAACTTAAATTGCAAGGAGGATTTTTTTGGTGTTATTTTATTTCTGAGTAATATTAAAAGACTTTCTAACTTGGATGTCATATCATTTAACAAGTTGCAGACTGTACAATAAAGTTTGTATTTCTGTTTTCCTCTTCAATAGTTTCCAACTGGTGATTCTTAACATGCTTCTTTTTATTAAAAAATAGGCAGATAATCTCCTTGATCCTTTGTTACAATAGCATAAAGAAAATAATCAGTAGCACTAAAATGGAAGCAGAAAAAAAGATGTCCTGAACTTGCCCACTTCTAGTCTTATGTCAGCATGAGAACTCTTTGCAAGGGTCAACTATATGGTTTTTTATATATAAAAAATTTTGCTTAAACACCAAGAAACAAAAAAAAAAAAAATATGCTTCAACTCTAACTGCAGCACACAATTTGTCGTCTTGTCCATACAAACACGCTGACCTTACAGTCCTTTTCACAGAATGTAGAAAAGATGGATTGATGCTGAAGTATCTCTCTTGCATGTTTAAGGAAAGAAGAAAATAATTTCAAGTAATAATATCGGTCTGTCTGATGTGCTTTTTGCTAAACATCACAAAACACTAAAGTTTTCAAAACAACAGCTCACTACTTAAACAGATTAGCCCTGTAAAAATAGACTTGTGTCTGAAAGTGTCTTTAAGCTGGTGATTTTGAAAGAGCAATCGCTAAGGGAAAAGGATCGTTTTTGAATGAAGAGTTTAAAAGAACTTCCTTTTCTTTCCTTGTATGCAAGACTGTCACAAACAAGACAGTATATCATGTAACAAATTGCAATAATATGATAGACATTATTGTAAGAGGATTTTTTTTTTCCTTTGGAATTGTTTCAAAGGCAAAGTAGAATATTAAATACATGCAGTATTCCAAATATACTGGGGGTTTATACCCAAACACAAAAAAGTATTTTATATAGATAACTGTGTATCCAGAGTCTCAGGAAGAAGGCAGGAAACGTACCCTGCTCCTCACTGATAATGGCACTGATTTATGTACAACATGGGAAAGCAATGTCCGACCACCGGTAGCAATAAGCTGTACAACCTTCCATCAGGAAAAACTAAACAAATTCGGCTGTGAACTCTTGCCAGCCACAGCACTGACCTGTGGTGATTTGACCCAGGGTCAAAAAGCAGCTTAGTTTNTTTGTCTTGAAAATCTTTATGAGAAAAGCAAGCTATTTCCATACAGCTTTCCTTCTCCATTCTGCTACCCTTCTAATCAGATGAAACCATCTCCTGTGGGTCAACAACTGCCAGAACTCAGGGATTTCCAACATCACATATAACTTTTTGGTATTTATACTTTTATTTATATTACAGAAAAAAACATATGAATGCATAAAATAAAAATACCTATAAAGTCCATCTAATACATCACAGGTTTCACTACTTAAAAGAACACACAAAAGAATGGTTAATACAAAAATTAATAGGTATGGAATATTTTGCAATATACAAGTATTCATAACTATTCATTCAAATCCAAATAATTACTTATTCACTGACAATTATAGAAGTGACCTTCAAGAATCTTGAAGAGAAAATGGCAGTGCAATTTTACAGCCAGCCGTTTCAGTTGTTTCAGCATAATGCATGATGAAATGATAAAATATGGATAATAAAAAAAGAACAGTGAATTACACCACAGCAAAGTACTTTGATATATTACCATATATATTATACTTTTTGTATTGGGAGCCTCACAGAAGACATTGTACTCAAGGAGCTAGTGAACTTGGGCAAGGCATCTACCGGCCCTCATTCATCAGGCTCGAGAAACCCATCTGTGAGCATGAGTAGCCGCTGCAAGGGAAGGTGCTGGGGGGTGTTATCAACGAGAACCTTTCAGCTTGTCAGGAGGAGATACACGGTGGTGTTTTTACACAAGATAAAAGGCACCGCGGTACAGGAGGGAGGAGGCACCTCTCCACAGACGGGATCTGTGCAGCACACCGACAGCAAACCCGTGCTGGGTCCATGCAGTGCTGCGTGCACGCGGCGCTCACAGCAACTGCAGGGGCACAACATTTCCCTTCTATCTCTATTCCTCTTTTTATTTTAATTTAAAAAGCTAGTTTATGATGCCATTTGTTGCCAGGCCTTACTGAGTATCTCAGAGAGAACCCTGCACTGCCTCTCCTACGCTTCCTCCTCTGTCGCCTGGTGCAGAACACTTTCATAAGGTATATTAGGAATAGCACGAGGTGGAGGTCTTACTAGGTAGAGAAGCCTGCTTTAATTCAAATGAAAGATGCTATTTAAACACTTAGTTTTCAGCAGAGTGAAAAGGTGAAACTACTAGGATTAGGAATACACCTAAAATTATTCACATCAGTATGTATCCTAGGTTCTGAATAAATTTGGGTTTGTCTTTGTCCTATTTCATTAAGTATATGTATTGCTCAGCATTAGTCACTAATGATGGTTCCAATTACAAATTTTCCTATTCGCCGAATTATTTCCTTATTTTACTCATTGGAGTAATTTTTGTACCTTTTCCAAAAGCCAGCACACATTTAACCATATGTGAAGCCTAATATATGCCTCATATCTATGAAATGGGAGCCACGCTCATTATTTTATGTGCCAAAGGGCTATGACCATTTGCTTTAAGTGGTAATAATGAATGAGCAGTTCCACTCTGGCATGCGTCCAAAGACACAGCTCCCATTTACAAGGACAAATGGAGGAAGACTCCTACCAGGTTACGTACAAGTTCTATGGTTTGTTCCAATACAAAAGTATTCAATTCATCAAGCTCCCTGCCCTTCTGTTGGCCTGCTATTAGCAGTTATTCCCCAACCTCTCCCTCAATTATCCTTTCCAAACTGAACCATTTTCTTTTACTTTCCCTTTTTCTCCCTGGATTTCCTGGGAGTTCAAAGTAAGAGTTACAAATGCATTTTTAAAAAAAAAAAAAACCCAAACTTTTCTCATGTTTACGACTAAGTGAATTATAATTTCTGATTTTCTCCTTAAATACCATTAACATCTTCAAGAGTGTATGTTTACATTAATATTCACAGATTGGGGTGGTGGTGGTTAATGAATGAAAGGCTTTTTGTAAGACTGTTTACAAATGATTCTCTGTTGAAGCTTAGCAATGTCTATGGTCTTGTGCACTGTATCTACATCTTCCAACCTTAAGAAAGCTGGCAGTAGAGGAATCGCCCTCTCTAATTTTATTGTGCTTACTGTATCTCCCTTAAGCAAGGGCATACTTTCAAGTTTCTCATCTAGAGAAAGCTGTCAGAACATAACACCAACCTAGATCTACAGCCTTCTAGACCAGTGATTTGATCTTGTGGAAAGCTTATTATAACAGTTCATCTAATCTTTGATCATGAAACGCAGGAGTTCCTGCAGTTCTGCTGCCACCACTAGCTGGGGTAAACCTTTCCTTTCAATTACAAGTGGAGCAAAAAAAAGAGGAAAAGGGGAAGTGTAACCTAAGTATGGCTGGTCTTTCCTCTAGCTGAGTTTCTTTCTAACGCCAGACTCTCACAGAAGACAAAAATGCATCAGACCATTCTAAAAGAGAATGTTCTTCTATTCAATTGATTCCCTGCTGAGTGAGTTGTATCTTGTTCTGGCCTGGGCGCAGGCTTGTCAACTATACTGAGTAGATATTTATGACCCTTACTTCTTATTTTGTCCTTGCAAATTAACACAGGCCGCTTCTACAGAGTCTGGGGAAAAGCCGTCACCTTTCTGATCTGCAGCTGGCCAGCTGCAGATCAGAACGGTAGATAGAGAGGTCTGGGATTTTGCCTAGGTTCTCAGCATTGCGTTTACAAGAGGTTCCTGATAAATAAAGACTAATGGACTTAGCAGACTGTTCCTGGACCCTGACTGGCAGCTTGCCCCAGCTTTTAGATGAGTAAGAATATCTTCTAGGACTACTGTTCAACTTCTGCTCCACTCTGTTCTAGCCTTTACTTCTCATGCTGTCCCCTATCTAGCCAGTGGTCTCGCTCCTGCTGTCCTCCATCACCGATTGCTGCTTCTGATCTCCTTGCCCCAGTTCCTGATCTTGCACAACAGGCTCCTGTTTTCATTCTATTTTCCTAGTACCACAGTGGTATGATCTATGGGGGTTTTGAATACTGGAATACTATTTAACATAATGTAATCTGGTTGCTTGGGACACCTCATAATCAAAGTTCAACCAGTGTTTGTAAAGCTAAACCGAAGACTTCTCTAGTCACATGGTTATGCTTGTGGCATCATGGACTAGGAAGCATTACTACATACTACTAAGTATTCCTACACCCTCAGCATTAAAAATATGCCCATGGTGCTGTGTCTGCAGCTTTTGCAGATACTTATGAGATAGCTGAGAAACCTTTAGTAATAACAATGTAGTAACACGGAGCTCAGCACAGATTCACACACAGGTATTTAGCTTACTTGTTGGGTACCCCTTCTTGGAAGTCATACAAGACATCCTATTCTAAAAGTACCTTTCCAGCAATAAGAAAATTAGCTGAGATATATGCTTAACTATAATCAGTAACTGTAATTGGCAGTAATTCATAACATTTTGGAAGTGATGCCATAGAAACTGCAGATTTTCAGCTCAGGAGTGGTGACTCGTGGATGAAAGCACCAACCTCTGCTGTTCCTGGGTTATCAACTGGCCCAGAAGAGAGAGTGACTGATACCTGGAATCCCAATTCACACTGGTACATGGATGCAAGAGAAGAAAAATCCCCAGGTCTTAACTAGGCCTGCTTCGTTTCAATAGGTTTCATGCAGAACTGCCAAAGAATAGCCACATCTTCTAACCATCGACAACCATTAGCCATGGTCAACAGCAATGAACGTGACTGACCTCAAAACCAGAAAAGTTATGCTACATCAACCTGTCTCATGTATTGGGAGTTCAAGCATGTTTAAAAGATTCAGAAGCAGCATCACTCTTCCGCAGAAGTGCTAAGATTCAGAGGCGATAATTGAGCTCAGATGATACATTTAATGAAAAATAGGTACTGTCAGCAAAGTTAAGTGCTTTGTGATTTTTCAGGGGTCTGTTTAATTGCTAACTACTATTGCATTTTTATCCTGCTACTAGAATCTTTATTTTGCTGCAGTGAAATACACAAACTAGTAATCTATAAATGCAAATATATCCCTGTTATAGTTAAGGGTCTGCTTCTTGACTGTATTGACTTTGCACTATATTGTCCCAATGTTTTCCATTAATACTGAAGTATGTGAAGAGTTCTCTCAATTTTTTTAAGCTACAATAAAGCATCTTCAGTTCTAATGCAAAAATTGGACACTTTCACTTCTCTCAGTGCCAAGATCCTTCCAATCAAAAGCAACCTTTCTGCTTTAGATATAAAGAATTATCAGCCTACCTCTTAAGATAATGATCACTTAAAAGGGTAAAAGGTACTAGGATTTATGTTTCCAGTTAGGACTTTTTAATAATGTGGGGGAATGATTTATTTGTTTCTTCTTGTAAGTGCATACAATGATGTCTTGAGACAATGTTTTTTCTGCAAATTTGTCTCCCCTTCATATAACTCATGAGAAAGGCCTATGCCAGCAATACTTTCTTTTCTGAAAAAAAAAAAAAAAATCTAGGCTGATCTTACCAAAAGAAAAACTAAAACTAAAACTTAGCTTCATAAGCAGATTTTTCATTTCCAGATTTCCCTCATGCTATTGAAACCCCTCTTGCCTACAAGATCAATAATAATATTATAGGGTTTTTATACACTCTTTGAAGTAATGATATTTCAAATCACTAAATACATCACACTACAGAGAAAATAAACTTTCAAACAGGTGACAAACTTATAATTATATAATTAAGAGAAATTGGTTAAGAGGTAATATAAGATTTTCTAATAAACCCTAAATTATATTTCCAACTCCTCCTATCAAGAATTAAGTAACCTATAGCCATCATTTGGAACTATCCAGACAAAAAAGCAGCTTTGTTAATCTTCATGAATCAGAGAGCAAATGGATTTCACATGCCAATGATTTGATGCTCCTTACTCTGAACCAGAAAATCTCATGTCCATGGCCTTACTCTTAACATCTGACACTCTCCTTTCTCTGTGAATGACCACATTTTTGGCAGTGATGCATACGAACTTTTATATATGTAAAAAGGGTGAACTTGGAAAAGTAGAATTCCCACCTATCAGAAGCTGTTCTTTCAAAGCAGGGAAGGCGAAAGATGTACATTTCTTCTCTCGCATTTTGATCTGTTTCAGACATTTGTCCAGCCCTTCAAAGTAAACGTTGGAAATATCCCAGACAGCTCAAAATAAGGTGCTACGTTTACAACAAACTGAACCACATCTCCAAGAAATATTAGCATAGTTTTCTCAACTATTTCATTTATTTTAGCTAGAAGAATTACACAGAAGCTATGGTAAAATAATCATCCACAGTTTATGAATACTTATTACTGATTAAACTGAAATGCAGCTCCTCCTAAATTTTTACTTTGCAAAAATCAGTGCTTCACAGAATTTACATATGTTTCATTCTTCAAAACGATAAATATTGATTAAATGTGTTACATGTTAACTTAGTATCAATAAGAGAGTATTCAGGAATCTCCGTCCCGAAGTAAAAGCAGTTTGTAAACAGTTTCTTTTGCAATTGTTTTTAATACAAAGTTCTTCTCAGTGGAACACTGATTTTATTTTCACTAAGATTTCATGTAAAGAATATTCCCATAATCATGAAAACAAGAAGTATAAGTCTTTGGTTAAAATGACTAAATTCCTTCACATTTCAAAATCTCGCTGTTGAAATAGCGCTGTTAACTGCATTTAAAAATTCACGTTCATAGGTATGAACTCTTCTGCCAGCAAATTCAAAATCAAAGAAATCTACTAAAAACAAACACAAAGGACATATGAAAGATATTTTTTTTATGATCATCTCTCATGCTATTCACTGCTGGTGATCTTCTGGGAGATTCCAAGTATGTTTGTATATTTTTGTTATTTAGAAACAAATCCTCAAAAAAAGTAGGAGACACAGCAATTCAGCAACATTAAATATTCTGACAGGCCCTGAGAGTTGGAGTGAATGTGCTGTAAATGTTCACAGCAATCAGACGAGATTAAAAAAAAAAATATATATACACACACACTAAATCCCGTGTTTTATTGCATTCTTATTAGTCATCATTGAATTGTAAAAAAATGCAATATTAATACATATACTTTCTACAAATATGCTGAACTACTAAACAGCTTATATCTTGTTTTTAAAAAATGTACATTAATATAACTGCTTTATTATTTTTTAATTTACTTTATGGTCACTCACCGAGGGAAATGATTGCAAAGAAATACTCAACTACAATTTTTACGCAGAATGTTCAATGCTATAATATTATAGAGTTCTCATCTGTTTTCTTTTGACCTTCCTTGCATTCATTTTACTAGGCTTTCAAGATTTTGGATTGGGTTTTTTGTTTGGTTTTGTTGTGTTGGTTTTTTGTTTTTTTTTTTTTTTTTTTAAACAAAAACAGAATTTGTATAAGACTATAAAGGTTTCTTGAATTTTGAGGCAATTTAAGGAAAAGGCAATTTAACAAATATGTATTTGAGGATGCCATACATACACTACAAACTCCACATGATGGTATGAAGACAGGCAAGTTACTTTTTCTCTACTTCAAATTATGTAAGGTAACTTTGATCACATTCTTGTCATTTAAGTCAAAAACTTATCAGAATGTGGCAATTAATACTTTCAAAAAGATTATAAATTCTGACTATGCCAAGACAAAAATGACGATTCAGAAGCAAAGCACATTACCCGTTTGAGAGTGGAGATTGCAGCTTAGCCATGACCAAATACTGCTTATACAGTAAATGTTCAAGAATATTAAATACAAAATGAAGGCAAAGGTATGAATAAATCAGTATGTCGTATTTTTCTCTAGGTTGTCAGCTATACAGTACTAGGGAATTTTAGAAAATAGTGATGTTATCTAAATTGTTTCTCTACTTGCAACAACAACTTCTACAGTGTTAATGACATGGTATAATATGAACATGAAGCATAAATATTACTCAGGTTTAAGTATAATATATAGTGCCACTGGTAAGCTGCACTATTCTTACTTTTAGGAAGCCAAAACTCTAGCTGTCACATGATAGTTTCAAATTACTTTTAATATTCCTACATGACTGAGGAGTTTCTGACTAGATATTCAGAAAGTATGTCCAGAATATTTACTTAGCATACTTGTTTCCTGTGGCATTGACAGAAATTGTCAGAGACTCATACCTTCTCCTTGAACAGCAATGAATGGTGAGCCTTCAAAAAAATGCCACAAATTACCCGTGGGAGAGTGATCACTAGAAATCAAATATGGAGGTATAGCAGCTTCCAGACTCCTAGCTTCCTTCTTGTCCTACTGGTCTTTAAAATCAAATTTTTGTCCATCAGACCATTTCAATATCTATAAATCTATCCACTATGTTGTTCTGACAAGTTCTTTTCCTGCCTAAAAGAACTTTCTTTACCCAGACCTGCATGGCGAAGCCCATCAAATTCATGCCCTATTGCCTATCATTGTTCCATCATAACCATGTCTGGCCTCTTTTTAAGTCCTTTTTAATATCTAGGATATCAACCCCATCTAACCTGCACCATCTTTTATTTGACTTTATTAAAAAAAGATACCAATCCAAGAGATACAGAAATATCTATTAAGAACAGAACACATAAAAGGGTACGGGTGGTTGGAGAAAGTATGAAGATAAATACATTCGCTTTTCTCTGGTCCCTTTCCTAGGAAGAGCCCCAGTCTCCATTAGTCCATTATAGCACATAATCTCATGAATTTCCTGGAGCAGAGATGACACTGATACTTCTTTATGAAGTGCCAAATAAGTGGAAATAAACGTTACTGTCTATGTTGCAACAACAATACTATATCTGCCAACACTTCCAGTCTTGGCTGACTGTCCTCAAAAAGTTATCTGCCCTCTAAGAAGAAAACATAAAAGGAATGGCTGTAAAAAAAGGAAAGCAAAGTTGACTAAAATGACACTATAGCCTGACGGCAGGGTACTGTGGGTATTTCATGACAGGAGTCCTGATCTGTCGTGATCCGTTCCAACTACGTTTATGTTGGTTTTGATAGGCAGGCTGCAGAGTACTACCATGAAAAGCAACGCCTGCTCCTGTGTGAGTACAGGGCAGAACACAGCCTTTAACTCTGTAAATAATCCTGATGACTTCCCAAAGGGCAATTCACAAAATAAAGCATTTTTCAAAACAACGGGCACAAAAGCTCACCCTACGCAATGACAGAATGAGGAAAAAAAAATATTTCACTGCTACAGGAGCTCTGGTGATATAACTTGCAATGGATGAGAACATTCTTGCATCCCAGGTGGGAGTGACTGGGAAAGCTAAAGACTACGCTACTCAAAAAGCCATTTTATCATTCCAGTCTGCATACCCCAAAAACTCAATCCCTCTACAAAGAAGCTGTAAACCAGCAGCTTTACTTGGACTTCTGATGAGTAACTGATCTTTTCTGATGTTTTGTAACCATCACACTAGATGCTCGAACTAGTTATTGCTAGAATTACCTGAGATGCATGTATTACACTAAATATGATCAGTTATTTTATGGGAAACAAGGTGCTTTCTTGGTTCCTGGCTATGCCAAGGGTGACAAACCTGTCCAAATGAACACATTTCAAAGTATTCCAAAACGGTGCACTTTTCCAGATGTATTCTGAGAAGACTGAGACATGTCTCTTTGATTTTAAAAGCTTTCAGTGCAAAATTTTGTATGTATTCCAAAAAAAGCCCAAATAGCAGCTATTGAAAAATAAAAGGGAATAATAAGAAGATAGGTGAACTGTCAGAATGCAGCCCTAAAAAAACCCCACCTGAAATATGCTACTTCGAAACATCCATGCTAAACGAAACAGCCACTCTTACAGTTGAAAAAGGAGAGAGCTCACTATTATTTACTATTTTTTAACTAAATACATCAGTAAAAATAATAGTTTCTTGCTAGCAATGAGCCCCACAGACATGCTTAGGATCAAAGACTGCAATTATTTATGTGACCAACTGCTTGCTTCTGTCTGATAGTAAATTAAAAGAAAAAAAGAAAAAAGTGCTGTAACGGAATGCTTTACTGCATCCCTGGGACTGATGAATGTAGTAGATTAAGGGCAAAAAAATCAGGATTAGAGAACTGAAATTTACTAAACAAGGGCCTTTTTTGACGTCAGAGGGAAATAAAGAGAACCCAGGAGGCATACAAAAATCCTGTTTAGTAATCCAAACATACGGCAGAGGTGGGATATTACTGATGCAGAGGTTGTGTGGGAACAGTTACAGCATAATCCCTTCACAAGTCTCTATTTCACCAGCCTTGAGCGTTTCTATTTTCTATCCATCATTTTCTGACTGTCTGTTGGTTTGCTTCTTAACTCAAGCCTGCATAGGATAATAGGCTACAATTACATTAACCGCCTTTCATCTCAGTTTGAATTAAATTTGTTCTGCGTGCCAGCATGAAAATCTGTCCCAAGTCATTTTGCTTAAGTCAAAGAATAATAAACTCCCTCAGTCCAATAATTTAGCCAATGGTTTTAATATTGTGAAATATACAGATTTTTTTTTAACTGAGAGATAATCACAAAATTAGTACTTAAGAGGAAAATTTCAGATACAATGTTTGTCAGTAATATATATATTCTGCATTACGATAGTGATTTTAAAATGATTTAAAACGCAATCCTATGCTCAGTTTTTCTCATGTTCTTAAGGTCTTTTTTCTCACTTGTTATCAGATTGGTTTCTAATTTATGCAAAAGTAATGTTGTAATTTGTAATTTTACCCACAAATTAAAAATGCAAAATATTTTGATGTACTTGAAACAAAATTATGGTGACTGAAATGGCCCATCATATCAGCAAAACAAAGTACTTGTCATATTTTCCATAAATAAGAGACAGAAATCAACTGAGAGCACAGTGGAGAAGTGCACTGAGGTGAATGCTCTTTTGGGAAGATCAGAATGGATACCCAAAGAATTCACTCTACGATTATTTTATGTTCACAGAGCATCCTAATGCATTATAGCAGGTATTTCACTCTTGGATCAAATCTAAAGGTTAAGTTTTAAAATCCTCCAGTGACCATCACGAGACAGGCTTAGAAAAAAAAAAGGCATCTTCTGTACTACAATTTTAAGCTTTCCATCTTCTTTCTCTCACCCTTGTGTTTTTTGTTCTCTTTTGGATTCATATTTTCTTCGAAAATATAACTGAAATGACCCTGTGATTTCAAAGTTCTACCTCAAAAGTGGCTTTGGAGAAGCGTCCTAAGCACCACATCATTTTTAAAATGGCAAAATATTTTATAAGCAATCTTGGATTCATTTAGAATCATAGAATCGTTTTGGTTGGAAACGACCTTTACGATCATCAAGTCCAACCATAAACATAGCACTGCCAAGTCCACCACTAAACCAATTCCCCAAGCACTATATCTAGATGCCTTTTAAATACCTCCAAGGATGGTGATTCAACCACTTTCCTGCACAGTTTACTATCAATAAGAACGAGCACACGTGCAAAACAAAATGTAAAATTCACATAAACTACTCATAAGAAATATACNTGGGGGAAAAAAAATAAAATAAAAATCAAGATTTCCAAAGCCAGGAAAAAAAATTAGTTTTTGACAACTCTAGTTGATAAGTAAGACCTATGCACCAAGAGAAAAAAAAACGGGTGGAAAGGAGGGCAAAGCAGGGGAGAAGGGGGAGCAAAGGGCGGGGGAAGGGGCGAAAGGAAAACAGTGCACCATATGACCTATTGCTGTAACAGAAGGAAATTTTGGTAATCAGGCTTGGATTCTGGAAGAAAGAAACATAGTTTTCTGTAGGAATATTAATGACTTCCAGCTATGACTGGAATTTGCAGAAGAAAATACTCACACAAAATGTTATCTTATAGTTTTCATTACAGTGTGTTAATAGAACCTATGACAATCTACTATATTATGAGCAGGCAAAAAATTGGATGCAATATACTATTTAGAAACACATAAAGCTGGATATATCTGGTGTACAGCTCAATATATCCACTATGGAGGAAGATGACGTATCAGACTAATATTTGCGTTGTACTATTCAATACTACTTTTCTGTTTCTAGGCCTGCGTTTAACTGGAATAATTGAATTTGAACTTCTATCACGTTTATAACAAAGCTACGTTAGTCACCATTTCTTTCATTCTTTTTTCACCAATGAAAGGAATACTGTTTGCTGAACATTCACTCTAATTTATTTTAAGGTCAGTACTTAAATAACATCTGTGTTGCAGAAAATTTCATATGGTACAAACATAATAAAGACAAGAGGTTGCAGAAATTAAGTGTCAAAGGTAAAAGCTGAGGACAGGTATAAAGTATGCATGGCTCCAAATATTTCAGTTAGAAGAATCAACATCCTGTGGCACAACAACTAATTCTCAGAACAACCTGCAACGTTATCATAACTTTAACTGTGTAGAAATACTTAAGAACATTGAGTAGACAATGAAAAACAGGCAGATACAATTCTACAAAACTGAACACAGAGAAACCTCTAATCAAAGCTTCCAAAGGGTAAATGTCAAACCATTTATTAAATCTAGTAGTAAACTATTTTCCAAAAAAGCAACAACAAAGGAAATAAACTAATGGTATAGGAAAGGCTTCATGAAAGTCAAGGAGAAAAAGACAAGAGTATTAAGGAAAAAAAAAACCAAAAAACGGCACAATGAAGTTTTATCCTTTTTCTACCGTAAGAGCAGAGTTGGAAAATGCATTTGATTTTATACGTCAGGGTGGTTTAAATACAACACGTAAAGGTGAAAAAAAATCCTTAAGTACAATTCAATAATAAATGCATTTTCTTAAAATAAAAAAGATAATAATGCATATGTTCCCCAAAGAATGGATTTACAGAATTCCCATTTCTGAATCTTAGAGGTATTTTAATTTTATGTGGATGGCACTGAACACCAGTAAAGTTGTTGATCTGTTTAGATGTGCTGTTACCTCTTCTTTTATTCATAAATATAGAGGAGGCAATCTTTCTGTTCAACATGAAGGACTGATTTATGTATTTTCTCATTTTTACAATCGTCATTTGTCACCTTCAACATTACCTTACCTCAGAAAACCTTACCTTTACCAAGTCCAGAAAACAACAAATAATAATAAGAAGGAAAATGAATGAATGAAGAGAAGCAAAGTATCAAGAGTGGATGGGAAGAACTTTGTGAACTAGTTTTGTGAAACTTTTGCTGCCATTCTGTACATGACAATTTATAATTAGCCTACCAAGAGCCCGAGAAATTAACAGTAAACTATATGTTCCCCAGTTCACACCAAATCAGGGAAATATCCCGTCTTAAGTAACAAGGTGTTATCGCATATTTAAATATTTCTCTGAATCGGGGCCCAAATCTGTGATTAAACCAAGGCTATACATAAGAAAGGATAAAATGACCTAAACGAGCACAGGATTAGAAAGTCATTTTGAAGCATCTGTTAAAAAGTAATTGCTGCCCTTATCTCCTTCTGGATCTTGTAAGAACTGATTTCCAGGCCAAATATTTTTAAAAAGTTAAACCTTCTTTATGAAAACTTATTTATTAAATCTCTTTTGCATATCTGACTGTTCCTTTACTCTTTAATTCTTAGCACTTCTCTGTGAGCAGCCCAACTTTTCTTCCAGGACCCTGTGCCACTTTGGACATGTTTCTCATGTTAGTTTGGCAATCTCGCTGCTCTCCCTTTGGCCTCCTACTGTAATTTAGTATTCCTAAATTTATCATTGCTCTGTGTAACAGAGAGCGAAAGAAACGTGTTGTGGCAGGTCAAATTTTCAGATCTGATTATAAGTTCGCTTTGATTCTAAATCAAGACTCCTGTCGCTATTTAAAACAGCTTTTCCAGCTAAGTATTTACTTTGACTTCTGGTACTTTGTTCTTTTTTTAAATTGCTGAAAAATCCCTTTTCTTGTAATATAAAAATAATAGATGGAGATGGAGAACTAAAGCTATAAATCAATCCTTCTGAAATGATAATCTAATAAACCACTCGGGCTTCACTGTCAAAATTTAGGATATCATCAGGGCTCTTGGATTGATTTATGCCTTTGTAATCAAGCACCCCAGCCCCATTACCTAGTAAGCCAGATAAAGAATACCACTTACTTTTCAATACGTCCACAAAAAGAAAAATAAAAATGGAGAGCTCAAAGCATGCAAAGGTTATGCAGCTTAATTTATATTTTCAACTTTCTAAAGGTGATTCTTCAGTACAAAAGAAGAAAAGAGTAGGGAAGCATTCCGAATGTTAAGACATTATTATCTTTCAGCTGGTAGGTAGAGATAGAATTGGTCCTATGCTATTTGTTGTTGCCCTATCAGTTAGTCCCTGAAAATACCTTGCATATGATGGAGAACTTGGTTTTGCTGCTAAATTTTGTTAGTTCATATTATAAAAAGTAGAATAATACAGATACTTTCCAGTAATATTGTTTATTTTAACTTCTTGCCTTTTCATATTTTGTTTATTTTATGTCATTTGCACGATAATCCGGGCTAAGAATGAAAAGGCAAAGAAAAAAGGATGTTTACATATGCATACATGCTTACATAGGGCAACCTGCAGAATTCATTATCTCAGGTAGTCTATCTCCAGATTTTTAAACAGGAGTGAAACAAATATTCCTCTTAAATAGACAAATCTTCAGCAAGGAAGAATAACAGTATAGGTAGTCACATCATATTCCACTGATTAACTATAGAATAGGACTTTAATCCCATTTCTGAAAAACAGTTTTTATTTTTCTTTATGTTAATTGTTCAGTGACTTAAACTACCATTCAAATATCTACTGTTTTCTAAGCAAATCTTTAAAATACTGCATGCAATACTCTGTCTTCATAACAGAATAAAAAGAATACAACCTTTTAGTTAGTCCATCATTAATACAGAAGCTAGTGTTAGAGGAAGCTTTTCTAGCACTGCCTGTGCTTGGGACACGGGGAAGGATGAGAAAGTGGGCTCTTCTGCAACAATTGCAGACATAAAGTTGAGATGGAAAGAAGATACCTGCAAGAATTCTAGATGTCTGCAGGTACAACTGCAGAAGAATGCAAGTCTGTCGTAACCGGAAAGTTCTTCAAATCGAGGTCTCTTTAAGCATGATTTAGCACTAATTGATGTGCTTTGTCTATATAATTATCAGCAGCTTCATGAAAAAAGAAATGAGAAGTAATGCATTTCTCACTCCCATGTGTTAATACCAAAATATATTTCTTAGTTTTATCTATGCATAATTTTAATCCTTTATGTGAAAATTTCTTTTAACACCGTCAGCAACCATTGAAGTAATTTAAAACTAATAACTGGCAACAAAGTGAAACAAAATGTTTTAACTTTACAACCAGAAATGTAACTATTGCAACTAAATTTTCATCTATCTGTAAAGGTATACAATTGACTAAAACAGAAAATAGGAAGATGCATATTACTTCTATTAGAGGCCATAAGAAGAGAAGAAAAGCAATCTTTTCATCACCAAATTTCTAAAAAATAGTATCACCAGTACCCACCTGACCAAGAATTTCTTTATTGTTGTATAAAAGCTGTTTTTTCTTCCCCTTTCTTACTGAATAAAATGAATAAATATCACAAGCCAAGCTTATAAATATATCTGTCAACAGGGTTTTCATCACAATGTAGTTGCATTTCTTTTACTTCTTTGTAAGATTTTGAAAATAGATATAAAAATAAAATTTTGTGCAAGATGAATACTGAGTAATCCATATCAACCAGTATAAAGAGGCATTATTTAATTTCAAACTTAGCTATGTGTTGATAGCTTATAGAGAGCTACGAGCCACCACACTGCTATTTTCTTTTCCCATTGCTACCTATATACTTGCACTAGCTTAATGACAAATTGATTAAACCAGATGTTTATTTCAGCTCTAACAACTCTCTTACCAATCACTAATTACCATACTAATGGCCTATCACATGTAAATTATAAGTCCAGATCTATACTCCACAATGGATAATATTTTATCTGAAGGTTAAAATCTGAGAATATTGAAGCAATTTTCAAGAGCTTTGAAAAGTCACAAGCACTGTAGATCTATTAAGAAGAAATTAGATTCACAGAATCTATTTTGTTAAAGTCACAATTCATTTCATTAAAAATAATTAAATATTTAATTACTACATACGTTAAACTTGTACACTGAAAATAAGGAAAACATGGATGTTCAGGACAGGTCTACCTTAAAAAATTGCTTTCCCTTCAAATCAAAACTTTCACGCAAATCCCGTCCCATTTCATAAGACAAAAATATTTGCTCGGGCCTACTGTTTATTATCAATGTAGTCTTGCTTTACATATTTCCACACGCAATACAAAGTAATTCCTGCAAATCGTGACAGAACTAGATTTAGAAGCATCTCCGCTGCAATGTATTGACTTGGATAGCACAAGCCCTGACAACAGCCACACAAAGGTAGGCAGTCCCTTGAGCCGTTGTTCAGTCCTGGTCAAAATTATGTGATGCAGCATCAGCAACACAATCACTTTAAAGCTACCAAATGTTTATTCTAGCATTACAAAACTGTTTTCAACAAACAACTCTATTGTTGCTAATATTTTCAGTTATTTGTGAATTAATAAAATCAGTATCACCTTCAAATCATTCAACCTGATGTTCATTTAACACGGCAAACAGATTCTATTGAAAAACATTATTTTCATTGTAAATGCTCCTTGAGCACGTTCTCTGCCCAGCTTAAAAAGGAAAAGCTGGAACGTATAAGAGGTGTGCATTACACTTAGTAAAGAAATACATGTTATGATGGTTAAATTCCAACTCACCTCCCATTAGGTATAAATTTTGAATTTTTACATACTGAAATAGTAAGGGAAGTAGTTATTTTGACAGGCAATGTCCTAGTGTTTCTATTTTATTTTTAAAATGGCCTGACTGTTCAAGAGACAACTTTACTGAAGTAATTCCTATACGTAGCTGTTTTATAGTTAAAACTCAATCCATTTTAATAAAGTTCAGACTACATTTAATCAAGTATCTCAGATAGAAAATGATGGATATTAACAATATACAGACATACTAAGTATAGAACAGGTCAAATAATTGCTTACTCATTTCTATTTAAAAGGTTTTTTTCTTTAAATCAAAAAAAAAGTATTTTCAGTCATTTAAAAAGCATAGATGTTATTCATCATTTACTGAGAATCAATGCTTTGTGCTTCCGTAAATGCTGTCATTTCAGGAAGAAAGAGCTTTATTTAAAAAAAAAAAGAAAAAAACACAACACAAAAGGTGTTTTGAGGGACATCCAAAACTACTTAATAAGCTCACCGTAGAATTTTGTGTGTCACAAATCTCAAAAAAAAGTCAGAATTTACATGAACACGCAAAATTAAATATGTGCAGAAAGAGCTGGGGTTCCTTTGAAATCATCTCATTTTTACAGATCAGTTTCACATGAAAAGAAACCACGTCATCTGTATCAAAACTCAATGTACCTGTGGCCCTCAACAATTTTTACTTGTTTTGTTCACAACTGCAGTTTCTCTTACAGAGTATTTAAAGTCTAACAGTACATAATGAAATACCAGTTCTGCATATTGAAATCAATGTCTGTACTTAAATCATAATGCTTTTTACAATGTAACTCTATTCTATTTAAACTTCAGCCATCCAAATCTCATTTCTGTTGATAATCATTTAATGAAAATGGATCAATTCTCTTTTCTCTCCAATAAAATATTGTAAAAAAACCCTCGCTAGCTCCCCAATACAATGCTGCCATGAATGATTCAGGGGAAAAATTTTCATAAAGGTTTTTTACTAGAATATTTTTAAGAACTTCTACCAGAAACTTTTAAGTATCCATTTTATCTTTGGTAGAGACCACAGGAGAAAAGTGAAGCTGTACAAAGATCATAAACAATTAATGTATCTCCAGATGTACTAATCAAAACAGCCTATCAGCACCTCCTTCGCATCTCATGTCGGTGCCCGTTTGTAAGTAATGAGCAGTTGCACTGCACTGAGGCAAGAAGCAGCTGGTTAATCCAAAGCCCTTGTGGGGGCAGCGAGCCAACAAGGCCAACAACAGCAGGACATCTTGGGATGGAGCTGCCCACCCAGCACAACATCCCGTCTCACAATAGAGAAGTGGGGTTCCTGAGGAGTCAAGGGAGGGGGAAGGTTTCTTGGAGATATTCACAAAGCTTTCACTCCCCGTCAGGTGAGTAGCATGTGCTTATGAGTCTCTGCCACGTGAATATTTGGGCGTATGGCTCCTAGAATCTAACGGACATTCTGCCTTGTCTCCCAATTGGCTTCTTGTTGTTGCTGCCATCATTGTCATGATCCAATATCATTCTAAGTACTTTTTCCAGGCAGAACTTTGAAAATTCTGATGGATTCATCTTCCCCTAAATTGAGAATTAATAAAAAGAACCTGCTTGTTTATGAAACACCTGAAAACTCATGCCCTTACACAGCCAAAACTGTTTTGGGGTTTTTTTAAATACAGTTTTGATTAAGGTGACAATCATACTGCTGTAAGCCCTTCTTTTGTCTTATTTCCCTCCTTCTCCCCTCTTCCTACAACTGACAAACTTTGTTTCAGATGCTGATATGGACTATGAGCAACAGTAAAGATGGAGGCATGTCAGGAAACTCTGCCTTTCCTCCTCAGCTCTTTTCCAGCACAAAGGACCAATAAAGATACATAAAATTTTGATAAACCATTTTTAAGGCTGATCTGTATCTCACATACTAGCCAAGATTTCCTTAGGAAGACCAAAACTTTAAAATCCCTCTGATATCATTGATTTCCAAATGTGTATGTATACTAAAGCTGACCAGTGTTTATGTTTCATGAAAGCAAAAATAATCATATCCATCAAATTCTTTGTTCTAGATAAAAGGCACATGAAAAACTCTACTAGCAATATTTGTTTTCTGGAAGACGCTCACCTTGAAAATATTTTGTCCTCCATAAAGTTTTGTAGGAGTGTTTCCTCTTAAATCTTTGAAAAAAAAAAAACCAAAACTCTCCTTAAATATTCCCCTTCCACAAAGGAAATATCACTTTCCTCCCTTCTGCTCCATAGTTAATTGTCCAAAGCTGACTCCAGTAGCAGTCGTAAGCAATAATAGTGATGCAGAAGGTTGTTACTATAACAGAGCATAGACTGAATTTAATCAGTTATGATAGGGTAGTATATACTATAATTTTTAAGAAGAGCTCCATCAAACACCTGATTTTGTCAGTCACAACTCAGCTGAAGGCTTTTTTTTTTTTTTTTCTGATGACAGCAGGATGAGTAGCCAGAAAAGCCACCGATTCTTTCTTTTGCTTCTATAAAGAGAAGCCCTTATCCTTAACCAAAGCAGTAGGAAGGCCCAAACAACTTCATGCTCCACTGCAAATCTGTGTTATTTTTTCCCCTGCCTGTGGCAAATATTCTAACTTTTTAAAATTGAACTGGGGTTTAGGGTTAGGAAGAGATGGAGGATTAAGCATTGCCTTCTTTGAGATTTAGAAAAAAATAAGCTTTTTAACTCAAAAAAAATCTTCAAGGGTTAATTTTATGGCATGAAGTCTGTAAAGAAAGATTAAACAGACTTCATAGAAGGACAGCTACCTAGGAAGAAGACTCCAACTTCACTGCCTCTGTAAGAGGGATGCAATGGAACAAGAAAAGAATCAAAACTGAACGGATCAGAGCCCAAATCCACTAAGAGACACGAGTGCTGTAATGCTTCTTACCTCACCACCAAATTGTTAGATGCCCAGTTGCTCAAGTAGAATCCCCAATTGCAGAACTACTACCTCAACTGCCCATGCAGCAAACAGGCTGCAGTTAGGTGCTCAGGGACAATACAGTTGGAGACTTTCTTAGCTACCTGTACACACACCTGAATGTTTTTTTATGACTGGGAATTACAGATCAAAACCATTTACTGGGCTTAGGTGTCCAGTTTCTCTGGATAAAAATGGCTGGATGAGATTTGCCGGGCAGGTGTGAGACATAGAGGGCATCAGGTGGACAAGCTGTTACTACCTGAAAAAGAGCTGGAACCTGACAGCAGGTATAGTGAATAGTGAATACTGAAGATGTAAAGTGGTTAGGTCAGGCACACAGTGCCTGGCTATATCGAGACACAGAAGTTCATTAATAAGGAGTAGTGAAAAGTACTCTGCTAGAGTAATTCACAGATGTTATCCTATACGTGACAATTTATGATCTGTGAGATTAATTACAGTTCCCATGAACAATGACAGTTTATAACCCAACCACAGCAGCATGAAAAGAATGGAATAATTATATTAATGGTTAACAGAGTTAGTGACCGTGATACCAAAACTGGGTGTACTTATGATTTGTGGGGAACCCAGCATCTTATCTGGACAGCAAGAATAGACTATGAAGGTATTTGGTTCATACAGATTAGAAGAGACAACTGGCTGGTAGAACTGCACGTGGAAAAGAAGCTGGTCTTCACTGTCAGCAACCTCCTACAAGTTTTTTCTGGAATCTGAACAACACTTTATGTTGGCTGTCTTACAAGAAATGCTCCCATCTCCTTTTACATCTTCTCACAGCAGTGCCGAGAGATGCTGTAACTGCATGCACCTCTCCCACTGGGCTGGTTGCTTTATAAAAAGGGTTGTTCATACAGATCTTGGCTTTTACTTTTCATAAGCCTGGCTCCACTAGCACTTAACTGCAGTTCCAGTCTTGGCCACAGAGAAGCAGTCCCAGATGCCTTCATTGCACACCCTAAAGGATGCAACACAGCACCACCCCACCACTTTCAACAGCTTGAACTGGGGAAAAAAAAAAAAAACAAACCAAACCTCAAATTGTAAGTCTTTGCAACCTATTGTGATCTTTTCTTAGACTAAGGAGAAGCATCGTGCTACACAGATATGTGCAATTCTGCTTTAAAGTTAGCCCTAGGCAAGATGGCCCTAGCCCAAGCCACGAGGCCCTTCGCCCCCTCAGCTGTATGGGAACAGCCTCAAATCTCCCAAGCATTTTCTAAAAACAAGCAAAGAAGCTACCGTCACAGCTTTGCTGGATAACAAAAATTCAGACTCAATAGTAAAGCAGTTTTTTGGCAGTCATAACCTCGCTTCCTCTCCTCTTCCCAGTAAATCTTCCATGTAGCACAGGCTATCCCTGTTTCTGTTTTTCGTGTATAAGAGTAACCATTACCATCACTCTGACTCCTAAATTCATCCCAGTCCAGACTCAAAACATACCTAATTAAAGGCAGAATAATTGTCTTCAGCTTACATTTAGCTTTAAATCTTTATGGGTCTTTTTCAGACCCAGAGAACTTGCAAGCTCATCTATTCTTATCAGCTGTGCTACTCTATTATAATAAAAATAATACATTGAAGCACTACCTTACCTATGCATCCCTAGACAACTGGGACTATAGCAACATGTAACACCAAAAATTACTAGCACTTTTCTAAAAAGAGGTTTGCTTTATAAGAAATGCATGCTGAGCACCGGAATTCAAAACAGGTCTCACTGGCATGTCATCTGTGAAAGACTCAGGCAGCCTGCCCTGTTCCACAGCTTCACTGATATATTCTGCACTAAGCAAAACGGATTATTCAAATGCCAATCACTGAATGACATGGCCATGGCACAGGATGAACAATTTTTAAAAACAAGGTATTTGGAGTCACTTATTTTGAAAGAAAATCCAGCTCCCAGTATTTTTCAAATAAAAAATAAAAAAGATATTACTTAAGAAAAACTATATCCAGAACACATACTAATGTAAACCAGTTGGGCACAAGAGACAGGTACACTGCTTGCATTCCTATTTTACAGCCAGGAGTGTTTGGAAAGTTGTAAAAGAAGGTCTGTTTTGCTCTGCAGTTTGTATTTTTGGAGGTAGCCTGGAGAGGAAATAATGAATATAAAAAACCTTAGAGGACAACTGAAGCCCAGTGGTGAGTAGGTTCTGCTCTGTCGAGCCTGCCAAACCAAAAGACATACTTACATATGTGCATACAGACAGTTATGGAAGAGCTTAACTGAGAAGTCAATAGCAAAATTACTTTATTCTTATGAAAGAGAAACTCTCACGCCCAAACTGTTCCCCGTTTTCCAGACAATTAGTACTGAACTCAGAAAGATAAAGGCATATTTCCTCGGAACACCTAGGAAAATTACACATACGATTTTTAATACAGCTCTTGGCAAGAGGCGGCTTGCTAACACAACTGGTTTTACATTGTAATACCAATATTGCAGCGTTCTCCAAATTTAACACATTCACAACTGACCCACAATAAAGTACCAATATAGAAAGCTCTCGGCTAAGTGCTTGCAGCTGCTCCCTTAGCCACTAGCTCCTTCTCAGTTTGTCACTGAGAACACTGCCTTCTAGGAACAATACAGGACATTTAAACTCCAGTTCTTCTCTATTTTTACAAAGTTGGGCAATTTCCTGGGTAAAATGTAATGTTTGCAAGTAACAATGCTTACAAAAAGTGGTGTTCCACATTTACAGACAGCCTGCAACTCTGAAAGGTCCCAGAGAGCCTCATGAACTTTACATATCATATACTGAATATACCGAAGAAGAGAAAGTAAGACTACCTTAGTACAGAAAAAAAAGAAAATCAACAGAAAGGTTGATAGTCACATACAATACCGCCAAAAACTATTTTAAAAAGACTGTACAAGGCCCATTGTGAATCAGAAATGTTATTTTTCTTCAAATTTTAGATTAATACCCTATCTCAAATGTTTCAAGTGCCTTCTGAGCGTTTAAGCCATTAGAGTGCATTTGGGTCATGTTCTGAAGCTTTGATATCAGACATATTGTTTAAATGAAAGCTGCAATTTAAGCAAAAATGATTGATGCCAGAAACATGAATAAAGAAAAAATAAAGTATCTCAAGTCCTTGATAGATCTGGCAATAATTACTACATGTAGAGCAGAAAACTAGTAGATTTAAAACATATATTTAATGTTGAAGTGGGAGGTTTATTTTATTGTTCTCCTTAGCAACCTGACGATCTAGCTCTTCAAGAGCTAGCTGAGGGCTTGAACCTACCCTTACAGAAGCAAGCTAAAATTTTCAGGCAGTTAAATAAGAACAGAGGCAGTTGCTAAACCCACCTAGATCTACATGCCAGATTTTGCTGGAATTCTTGAAACAGCACAGCTAGTGGAATAACATGCATAGGCACGTCAAAGCGCTCTGTTAAATGGAAAAATCAAGGACTGGACTCAGCGTCAACAAGGAGAAAAGGCCTCATGTCAAGTACAACCAAATATGTAAAACTAATGGTGGAATATGACCACATGACAGAAACAGGAAAAAGCAAGCCTCAAAAGAAAATAATTAAAATACAGTTTCCTCTAGTACTTTAAAACATTAAATATTATACTTTTTAAGTTCACTTTAGAAAAGCACAGATCACCATAGTAACTAGCATTAAATGGATTCTACCCTTTATCAGGAAAAAGAAGTACTTCAATAGAAGTTTTTGTTACTAAACTTCCAGCAACTACAATCTCCTTGGGTTGTTTTTGTTTGTTTTGGGTTTGTGTGCGTCTCTTTGATAAAGGAAGTTCTAATAAAGTGAATTTGTTACATGATTGCTGTCAGTTTTTCCCCTGTTGGAAAGCAGAAAGTGGAGCTGAGAGGAAACAACGGGGAACAGATTTACTCTGCTATCAGCAAATAAGCTGCAGTGATATCAATAGAATGGTGGATTTGACTCTTAACCCAGTATATTTTTACCTGCTTTTCCATCTGGTAAGAGGAATTACACCATTCTGTGGAGGGGAATTACGCAGAAGAGGACAGCTGGATATTTTAAAATCTTACTCTTATGTAAATCAGACTATCAATAAGTGCTTATTTATGCACAGATCCCTACATTATTAAATAGCTTTTTAAAGCTTGCATACAGTGAAGATTTTACCAAATAAACAGGGTATATTTTTATGAATAAAATAGTATTTCTTCCACCTATTCAGAAGAAATAACAGTATGACTAAGAAATGAATAGTCTAAATATTTATTAGAATTAAAATGAGCAAAATGTTATTTCTTCATTCCAGAATCCCCTGGATCTATACTTTTTATACTCTTAAATTTATCCTTCTTACAACTACATAAAATATACTACAAAATATGATATTAAAAATCAGATTTTTTTTCCCCCAATATTTTCTCTTCACCTAGCAGTTCTCTATTACAGAAGTCTTGAAGCCCAGTTTTTGCCCAGTTCTTACATGGTTTTCTGGGAGTTCNAACAGCACAGCAGACTTTCTCAACATTTTAACATTTCCCAGTTAGGTAAAATAAATTTTATTATGATTTATGCCTGGGAACTTAGATACACTAACATGATATCTAACCTACCCATCATTCAAAGATACAGTTTCAGTACCAATGAGACAGGTCCAATAGCCTAAAATCTGCCACAGTGGAAAGCACTTGACAAAAGAGATTGATTTCCTTCCCCCAGAACTCCAGCAATGGCTGTAACTGGGAAGTACAGTGCAATAAATGTTACAGTACATCCAGTAAAACCTGACAATTTGAAAAATTCACTATGAAACTTTATTTCCACCAAGCGTTTGTAACCCTGTAACCTTTCCGGAAGCTCAAAATTTGTCCAGATTTACAAGGGATGACAAAAGCTACAGGCGCATCTCCAGGTGAAGGCTGTCTCTTGAAAGAGCCCAGACATACTGAAACTTCTCAAAGAATGGCTTCATTACTGAGTCAATTCTGTAATTTTCATATTTTTCTTCCTTGCATCCAGTAAAAGTTCTCTCATTTAATATCAGAATTTGAAACATCCCCTCAGCATATTCCTTACATTTCACTAGGCCTATTCCTGAAAATTTATCTGTGTATATAATCCTGCATACGGATACACTGGAACCTACGGAAATTTCAAAATCTCTGTACACAAAATTTTATGTGGGAATAAAGTGAGAAGCTAGTAAATCAAATATTACAGAAAAATTAAATAAAATTACCTTAAAGTAATAGTTTTCACCTAAAAATATGTTTTAAATCAGTATGATTTTCCTGTTACTATCAATGGCACATTTCATTATTAAAATTAAGGGGAAAAACACACGTCATTTATTTGTACCTTGTTTTATTGTTTTACAGTCTAGTTACTTTGAATAATGAAACCATTCTAATCAGT
The DNA here is from genome assembly GCA_013398815.1 of Ibidorhyncha struthersii. NCBI lineage: Eukaryota > Metazoa > Chordata > Aves > Charadriiformes > Charadriidae > Ibidorhyncha > Ibidorhyncha struthersii. The sequence continues at coordinate 175,974 of VZSZ01005130.1, read as the reverse complement.
TCCTCCTGATTAGGAGAGTATTACAGGCTTTTACCAACTGAAAATATCTACTCAAAGGAAACAAAAATATTTCTTTTTAGAAAAAATGTTAAAACATTATAAAATAGAATACAAATATATGCTCAAGGCTGCTTTAGAACACTAATTTTGATTTAAAATGTCACTGTGCTTCCTGTTATCCAACAGCACAATTCAGAAAT